>CAJNIZ010016424.1:70941-93545 GCA_905231905.1 Symbiodinium pilosum
GCTCTTCCCCCTGTGATCCCTCACGAGGGTACTAAGCTGAGGGCACCGTCTCAGAGATGGGGCATGGGGTGGTCGTACCAAACACACACGCACACACGCACCGGCAGCGAGACAAAGGGAAAAAGCAAAGCTCAGCTTATTTCCTTGAGGCTGCTCAGACTCAATCATTATCCCCTTGGCATGTGGGGGCAGTGCCTGTAACTCAAGGCACCACCCCTCGACCTGAAGGGGGTAAAGGTATGTGAAACAAGACTGAAATCCTGGAATCCTGGATTCTTGACCAAGCACCACACCCAAGGAACACCAAAACAAAAAACAAACAAACAACTTGTAGGGAACTACAGTATGGTGGCTCCCAAACAAGTTGGTTTTTGGCTTTCCAAGGACAAGCTTACGTATTTCTTCTGGGAAAACACCATTTTTTCCGAAGCAAAAGATGGCTGTTCGTGAAAAAATCAACCTTTGCTAAAGAAAAAAATCTTCTGGAGTCCATGAGCTCAAAAAAAACAACGTTGTCCATGGATTTCTTTTGAAGCCAGGAACTTGAAAAAACATTTTTTTCCTTGGACAAATGTTTCTTCCAAGAAAAGCAATCTTCTGACTGGGAAAATTGTTTTTTCATTGAAAAATCAGCTTTCCTGAGGAAAACAATAAAACACCTTTTTGGGAGCCACCAGTTACCCAAAAACATGTGTTTTTGTTTCTTTTTGGTGTTCCTTGAGTTAGGTGCTTAATCGAAAAAAACACAGGATTCCAGATGTGCAGTATCATTGCTAAATGTATTTCGCTATGGACGTATACAGCACAAAATCCAATCTAAAATCAAGAATCCAGGATTCCAGGATTTCCGTTGTATTTAGTTAAATCTAATAAGGGATTTATATAGACCGGAATCCAATCGAAAATCCGGAATACAGGGACTCCAGGATTTTTGCGAAGAAAAAAAAACAAAAAAAACGATAAATTTCAAATGTGTAGTTTATATGGACTAGACTCCGATCGAAAACCAGAAGTACAGGAGTCCATAGTTGCAAGTGGTTGGTTTCAGTGCGCGCTATAACGAAGTACAAAATACTCATTCTGTAACAATTTTGATAAAATACAATCGAAACTGGGCCGTGTCCAAAATCCCGATTATGCAACAATGCTTGTTTTGATTTGTATTTACAATGTTTTCAGGGGATGCGTGGATCATGAGGGGGGAGTGGGTGTATGATATATATATATATACACATGTATATATGTGGTTTGGGGTTTAGGGTATCGGTATAAGCTGTATACATCGCACAAATGGCCAGTGCAGTGCTGATGTCATGTCGGATGATGTCACCCTTGGCAAAGAACTCGAATGCCTCTTCCTTGCAATGGCTGGGGTGTGTAAGGTTTTAGGGTTGAAGTTGAGGATTCAGAGTCTCAGGATATGTAGAAGTTACTACATAATGCGAAATTGATGGGGGCGGCTGCTGATGCAGATTTTGTAGGGTTCTTTTGAGAGATGTGCCAAAATTTGCCAAAGCGTGATTTGTGAGTCTCAAAACAAGTGGTCGCCCTTATCCTCCAACACAAAAACCCAAAAACCCGTGCTCAAAATCCTGCACCCGGACGTGTAATGCCCACCCCTTGAACCCTAAACCCCTATACCCTAAACCCTCAAACCTAAACCCTCAAACCTAAACCCTAAAACCTAAACCCTAAACCCTAAAATCGGTATCTGAACTGTAGCCTAGGGGCCCATCTCTGGGGCACTTCGGAATCGGCATCCTGGCTACTTCCCTTTGGCAGCAGATGGATTCGGTGCTTCATGGCAGCAAAGACTGGCTGCTTCCTCCTGGGCACTGTATCGAAGAGTGCCTACTATCTGGACCTCACCTTGCAATAGTGACTACTTATTGGGGATAATGGTAAGTATATTAGGGTCATCTACCCATTATGCCACTATTACAGGGTGGGAAGGTCCACCTAAAGTACTTACGAAATAAGATATAACTTGGCGTCACATGGCCACGGTTTGTTCTTGTTCTACGCTGTAAGTTTGTCGAGATCTCTATGAGATTCTAAGCTTCGTGTATCTCTATAACCCATACATAACCCATTATAGTAGTTTCCATTTTCTTTTCCACTATCCCAGTATAACCCCTAAAATATGCCTATATAGCCCCATTATAGTAGTTTCCATTTTCTTTTCCATTATCCCTATATATCCCCTAATTGACCATGGGAAGGAGCTCTGCATGTCAAGAAGAAGATGCCCTGATGCACATGATGCTAGCGCTTGTTCAGCTTCCCCTCTTGTCTTGAAAATTCCTAGGCAACATCAAGGCAAGCAAACTGCCAATGATAGGATTGAGCCAGCGTGGACGGCGGATCACTTCACCCAAGAAGTTGCCTGAAACAAGCCAAGCCGGTTTGAGCAGAGTCCGGAAAGACGGTTCTTTTGATAATTCATCACGTCCCTTCATACACAGCCCAGCTCAACCTGACACAGTTTTGCAAGCCGTGGCACATTATCACAAGCGACGATCTCCCCAAGCCATGTTTTTTGCGTTTAGGTTCTTGGGGTGTAAGCCCATACTCCCCCTTAAGTAGATAGAATATGGCTTTGGGTATGCCTTAATAAGATCCACATATAATACCCCATATTCTATCTACTTAAGGAGGACGATAAATCTTAAACCCTAAAGCGAAGGTCAAAAACACAGAGGAAGCTTGGCAACATAGAGGGAGGATGTTTCATCGAAGGCGCTTCAAGAAGCGAAGGTAATGCTGCATGAGCTATAGTCTAAACTCCTAGTGTTTCCCTTAATAGCCCCTATGATGCTCCCCTATATTCTGCCCTACATAACCCCTTCTAAGGAGTTTAGACTATAGCTCACATGCGTAGCCGGATGCTGGAGCTTCCAAGAATCAGGGGTCGTGTTTATTAGGGGTTCCTATACTCAGGGTTATCGTGGCTCATGGTAGGGGCCCCGAAATCCAGAACTTGCCATGTTGATCCCACAATTAACTTGAGCAAAAAAATATCCCTGCAGCAAAAGCCTGTGGCGTCATCGGCGGCGCTGATGAGACCTTGAATGTAAATCATCTTTGAGAACAAGCAGTGTAGGAGGTCAGGGTTTAGGCTTTAGGGTTTAATTAGGGCGGGATCCCAGCAGAATGGTGAGGGGCTCACGGACAGGAGGTTAGCAACGTTTTGGGCATGGTAGAAGAACAACCGTTTTTGAGGCATGGTTGAAGGCATCTGGACCGGATTTGTACGGTTCAGGACCGTGTGGGTCTTGCCGTCTACGAAACATGAACCAGGCACCGTCTTCCACCTGAGATCGAACTGTTAGAATTTTAGCCACATGTTCTCGGGCTCTCGAAACTCTCAATTTCCAGGGCAAAGAGTTCAATTCTTCATGCAGGAAGCTAGATGCAATAGTGTATCTTGCAAGCCATGTCTGTCCGGTTCAGGATAGATCTGGGTGCGGGGGTCATCGAACTGCATGTGGACAGTGAGCAAAAGCGCGGTCTCACCTCAGCACCATATGAAGACAAAGTGAACCCTGTTCTGCCTGTATGGGTTGAAGCTAGATCCCTGCCCTAGTATGCGTCCTGCTCTGGAAAATCGCGTCCGCCAAGCCCAAGCCCCCAAAACCTAAATCCCAAGTTTTAAGCCCTAAGCTCTAAACCCCACACCCTATGCGGAGGGCCAGAAGGGCTTAGTATGTATACTTGTATCAATAGCCGCAGTCATCACCATAATCAACCGACTTGCCCTGAACCCTAAAGCCTAAGCCCTAAACCCCTACTCCCTAAACCCCTAATCCCTTAACTCCTAAACCCTACACCCTAGCCCCTAAACTCTGAACCCTAAACCCTAAACTCCTAAACCCCAAACCCTGAACCCTAAACCCTAAGCACTGGCTCCCCAAACAAGCCCCTTAAAGTCTGGTCCCGAGCGGGCTCAGGGATGTTGAGCTCCGAAAGCTCCTTCGCGTTTTTTTGGGGGTTTAGGGGTTTAGGGTTTTAGGGGTTTGGGGGCTTAGGGCTTTAGGGTTTTGGGGTTTTAGGGCTAGGGTTTTAGAGTTTTAGGGTTCGGGTTTTAGGGTTGTAGGGTTAGGGCTTTAGGCTTCTAGGTTAGGGTTTTAAAGTTTAAGGGTTAGGGCTTTAGGGTTTTAGGTCTAGGGTTTTAGGGTTTAGGGTCCAAGTACATCAAGTTAGGTACTATGTGGTAGGGTAGTGGAAACTTTACTGCTGGTTTGAGGAAAGTGTATGACCCTTTTGGTAGAGTCTATGGTCGGCAGCATGCCGTGCTTGCGCTGCCCCAGCCCTCTAGAATGAGAGGATTTAAAAGGTTTATGTTTGATATGTTAGGTTAAGAGTTTAGATTGACTTCGGGACCCTCATCAGGTCCTTGTACTTGGGGTTGGGGTCACACGAATCCTCTCATTGTAGAATGTTTCCGGGAAATGGGTGTACCCAAAAGCTACGTTTGAGTTTGGGGACGGTTTGATGGAATGTTGTTTGGGGGTACGTCTCAGGTATGTTTCATATGACTCTGATGTTCTCTGCATGGAGTTCGGGCATGTTTCGGGAAATGTATCATGGCATGTATCGGGGGATGTTTCGTCGTGGTCAAACGTGCCTCTTTGCTTACACTCCTGACCCCTCATTATTAGAACGACTAGCAATCGTAACCTCGACCCTATACTTAGCGTATAGTACCTCCACCGCTATGCCCTGAAACCTGAACCATAAACCCTAAAACAATGTTGGGTGACTGCTATACTTCCAGCATACGGGAGGTTTCCACCCCATGCTGCAGGTAAGCTGGAGTCAACAATTCGCCTGTGGGCGCGTCATGTCGGCATATGCTAAGCTCTGGACATGCAGTGTCAACCACTTTGTTCGAACCTTGTTGCCACCGACCGCTGAAGAGAAGGCCCGGTGTGCGATGGGGTCCCTCACGATGCGCGTATGCTACGTTGTGCGGCACCCTCATCAGGGGCCATGAAAAAGCACCACATTGTTGTGAAAAAATCATCGTCAGACCATTGGACGATGTTCAAAGGACAGCCAAACCGTTTGAGGAACTACTCAGTAATTCGCCCTCAAATAGTAGTATAGTCCCCCTTAAGTAGATAGACTATGGGGTATATGATGGGGATCTTATTATAATATTCCCAAAGCCATATTCTATCTACTTAAGGGGGACTATAAACCCTAATCATCCCTACATATTCCCTAGCTTCCATGTCATTTTTCATGTTCTTTTCCATCTGATTCTCCATTATTTGGGGTAATATCTACAAAAGGGCGGCTATAGATTATCAGTGTAGAGCTGAAGCTGACGTATGCCGCCAGACACTTGTGGCTTCGAAGCCTGAGAATGCGCGTGGGACCACATTCATTACCTGGAGGGTCATGAGGACTTATTGATAAAGTAAAAGAAAAAGGGAGCGATTATATGCAATTTAGGGTTTAGCGTCAAGGGGACTTAGTAAGTAGGTTGATAACGGGGATACTTGGGGTTATAATGTGGCCGTTAGGCGTTCTTAACCTACTTACTGAGTCCTTCCTCCAAGAAGGGTTGACAAGAGCCCTGCAAACAATAACGACGCAATCTCATCCGCTGAATCTCCTTAGGCTCTTTGCGGGCTTGGTGGACACACAATCCAAACAGCACAACTTACACGAATGCAGACCGCACATCACTTTCACCACACGATGTATGTTGCTGGTCAATTAGAGTGTGCTGCTATGTGTGCGTCAGAAGTTAACAACCCTGCACCTGGAATAGAAATTCATTGTAATAGGATTGGTGCATGAGGGGCAGTGGATCGCTAGAATAATCCCTAGATATTTCTCTGTTTATGTATACACACACACATATGTATATATATTCTCCCCAAAATCATGCCGATATTCCCTCCCCTCTCCCTGAAGCAACAGTAGGTAAACCTAAAACCATGCTGTCGTACCCTGCTCCGCCTTGGCAGCTTCCTCAGTCTGTTGCTGCCTCAAGTTGCTCACAACTATGAAAGAACCTACCAGGACCCTCCTTGTACCCTTAATTGGGGATATATGGGGGTTTCCGAAAATTAGGGTACCCTTTTGGGGGTCCCAATAATAAGGACTATAGCATATTTGAGGTCTATATGGGGGTCTCCTTATTTTGGGAAACTACCATATGGTCTCTAATAGTAGGTACTTAGGCCCTAATAGAGGGTAGGAGGAGGGTCTAGGTACAGGGCTCAGCTGGACCCAAAGTATGTGGAATAATTGGCTTTTCCACTGTCTTCAGAAGCTATACTCTCCTTATAAGTGAGGTGCAGGTAAGCAGAATTTCAAATGAGATGGATACCCAGAACACCGGGTCCAAGCTGCAAGCAAACAATATTACCAGGCACCGGCCACAAAGACGTCACAAACCCTAAACCCTAAACCCTAAAGCCTAAAGAGGGTGCATGGAGCCCGGGGGCTGCTGTAGTAAGTAGACACCTTGCCTAATGATCTCCCACTTGCTTGGCCCTAAACCCTAAAACCCAAACCCTACATCCTAAACCCCAAACCCCCAACCCTGAACCCCTACACCCTAAGGCTTGGGAGTTTGGAGCCCGGAAGCCCCAAGGTTCCTCAGCAGTTAGCCCCAACCTAGAGTGATCTACATACCTACTTGGAGGGTCACAGGGACTTAGTACCAAAGCGGTCCATAACATCAACCGAAGCTTTGCATAAGTGAATCCAAGGGTGTTGGGCTCTGCTAACCTAGGCTAGACTCTGAATTCTCTAATATAGAAAAACATCTAAAACACGGACGCCTAAACCCCATAAGACCCATAAGTCCTACACTCTAAAACCCAAAACCCCAAACCACATAAGCCCGTTTAGTCGCGAGGCTGCAGGACTTCCTCCCGAAGTCCTTGCCACTCGTCAAGCGGCAGTGCTTTCAGCAAGATACCGTCTTGGGAGTGAAGGAGTAGATTATTAAGGCTTAATTAGGGACTAAAATCCATGCATACATGGTGAAACCAAAAAACTTACAAAACCCTTTGGCAAGCTGTCCAACCGTCGTAAACAGAGAGCTGAAAGCACCCCAAAAGCCTGAGCCCCATGCTACACCGCGGAATACCCTCAAGCAAACCAGTGATACTTGAGGTTCAGGAGACGTATACTCATAACCCATCTGTAAGTCTTTTGAGAACCACGCATATCCCAAGTATTTACATTAACCTACCTGCTAAGACCCCAGACCCTAAACCCTACATGCAGTAGTTTCCAAAATTTCCATCCCTCAAATCACTAACAAGTACTCTATCATGACATTAGTAATGTCCAGGGCCCAGTTACTTGAATCATGGGTTCTGGGTTCTATATACTATATACCCTATAATTCGTAGGGGGGTTAGGATTTACGGCTTTAGGGGTATAGGCTACTGGGCTATGTCACCAGAGGGCCGATAGCTACAAACCCCATGAGCCGAAAAGCTAGATCCCTGAAACCGAAACCCCAAACCCCCCAATCCCGAAATCCCTAAAACCGAAACCCTTAAGCCCTAAACCCTCAGGCCCTAAGCCTGAAATCCCCCAAACCCTACGCCGCTACACCCTAAACCGAAAACTTCTAAACAGATGCCAGGCCCCCGGCAACTCCGCCTTGCTTCCGCTCAGTGCGGCCGAGTGGCTTCGCCTTGCTTAGAACTAAGGGGGGTCAGGGTTTAGGGTTTAGGGTTTAATTAGGGGCTTAAGGTTTGGGGTTTAGGGTCCTAAACCCCGACCCTAAGGGTCCAAGTACTTAAGAATCAAATACTTACCCAAAACCAGAACTATAATTACCATTACCCAAAACCCAAGTACCTCATTATTGGGTACATGGACCCTTTGGGTTAAGGTTTGGGGTTTAGGGTTTAGAGCTTACGGTCTAGGGGTTTAGGGTTTGGGGGTTTAGGGTTTTCGGCCCAGATCATGGAGATTTCGGAAACTCACGGACCCCTGTACACCACCAAAATACTCTGGATCTTTCTCAAAGAAGATAAGAGGCTCGCACGCTCATGTTAAACGTTCTGGAGATCTGTGTACCGGCGGACAAACAAGTGCTTGTTGATGCAGTGGCAACTTCCTACATGGTCCTACACCCTAAACCCTAAATCCTAAACCCCCTAAACCCTAAACCCATTTTCTCACTACAGCACAGAATCACATATAGACCTTTGCAAAACCTTGCATGGGGATCCAAAAGCTGGTAATATGTTTTCAAATTCATAGAGTTTCACATTCCAACTATGGCCAGGCTCTTTTTGAATGCCTGTCAGACTCTCACAGCTGTTCAGTGGCATGCCTGAAGGTCGTGGGGGAATTCATTATGCACACCCTTCTTCGCACATGTTCCAATTCTGCTCAATCAAGGCTATTCCTGTAACCTGACTCATCACAAGTGCTCTTGCTGGTAGCAGAGCGAATTCCAATTACTGCCACGATTATTTCCGCGACTTGCTGGTGCCTAGTAGGGAATAAGGGAACACAATGCGTATGCCTATCAGATTCCTAAATAGAGTCCCTACTAGACCCCAGTTAGATGAAGAATGCCACCTCTCTATCTCCACTGGTACCCTTCTGGTTCCGAAACCCTAGACCCCCAAACCGCGTACCCTTCAGGTTGGGCCGGGGGCGTCTTTTTCTCGGTCAGGTTGTTCAAGTCCTTCAAGGCATCGATATCCTCCGAGATCAGAACAGATGCTGAAATCTTGTTACTGGTAGATGGCCAACGTACCACGAAATGAGTGCTAAACAATGAGGTAGAAAGCGGCCATTTGATACAAGCTGTAGGGATCAGTTGCAGGTGTTCGGCGACAGTCCTGGCTGAGTGAAGGTTCTTCACTCAGGGTTCGCTGATTGTGCGAATGCGAGCATGTCCGTGAGTTGCTTCTGACTCATGCAACATCCGAACTCCGTCTCAGAAGTGTTGCGCCTCTACCTCTCGGCTATTTGTACGCAAGCCCTGGGCCTACATCCTAAACCCAACCTCAAGGCCTACACTGCATATCAAAATTGCTTTCCAGGAGGCTTTCCTTGTGATGCCTAGGAGGGCGCTTTCGTAACAATTCACCTCGGCTAAACCCTTAAAGCTTAAGGGCTTGGGGTTTAGGGGTAAGGCGCTCATGACAAGCTAGCTGAGCTGCTGGGACCATTTCAAGTTCTGCTTCTGGTTGCGCTGAGAGTGGTCTAAGCCGAGGCTAGCATGAAGTCTGTTGCATCTTGAACCATGCAACAATGCATGAACACCAAGCGCCTAAACACTAAACCAACAACGTAGACAAGAAAGTTATGTGCCTTAGGCGATTTACATAGGGACTGTGAGGATCCGCAGAATTTTAAAATGATAACCTAATCCTTCCACAAACTGGGGGTTAGTATGGGACAAGAAAATAAAACCCCTATACAATCCGTGTATAATATATTCCCCACTACCACCCCCCCCTCCTCAGTAAGTCTACAGGTCCCCTCTTCTCCGCAGTCCGCGCCTCCTGGACGAACCGCCTGTAGGCCTCGTCAGCAGGCTCTGCAACAATCGTGTGATCAAACCTCTAAGTGGGTAGAGCTTCGAAGTTCTGAGGAACTTACGAGAGTCTAAGTTGGCTCAGTAGAGTTTAGGCCAGCACTTCAAAAACACAAATATCCCCTCCTAAGATGGACCTTGATGAGCCTTGTTTCCCCTGCACCGACATATGCGTCCTTCCCGCCCCGCCCGTAGAAGAGAAGCTAAGCTTCCAACACAGGTGCCACTACGAAGGTGCAAAGCTGACCCCTACAAGCGAGAAAATAACTCTGCTTGGGTGATTTGCTATCTTAGTAAGTTTGCATACTGTTCTCGTTTGGGGCCTAGGGCTTAGGGCTAATAGGGAGTAAGGGAGTATAGTCTATACGGATTATCTGCTGGGATTACATTCCCGTATTCCCTACTGAGCACCAGCAAGATACCCAATAACCCCTATTACAGCCCCATAACCCACGGTGCTAGGTAGACACAGCCTCAAAGTGACGCATGGGCACCTTGCAAACTGGAAGCCGGCGACCTGGCACCCTAGGCGCCCCTAAGGGTCCAAGGACCCAGATAATAAGGCTTTAGGGCCCAAATACTATAACGTTGATGGTATTTGGGGCCTGAAGCCACATTATTTGGTCCTCGGACCCTTAGGGTTCCTACCCTCTGCGAAACTGTATCTACGAAAGCTTAGATTACACATCTTCATCCCTGAACCCCACACGCCGCTCTAAGATCTACTCTATAAAGCCCATACCCCGGGGCTCCCATGAGATGTTAGATGAAATCTTTACTAACAAGGTCTAAACATGTCTAAAGTTCAGACTTGCTTAAACTAAACCCTAAACCCTAAACCCTAATATAATTAATGCTCCAGAGCCGCGGAGGGGTGCATGTTTGCGGGTTTAACGCTTCGGGTTTGGGGCTGTAGGCTTCAAGGCTTAGAGCTTAGGGCTTGAGGACTAGGGTTCAGGATGTAGTGTTTAGGGTCTAGTGCTTGGGGTTTACATTTTTTGGGGTTCCGAGTTTGGGACGGTTTGGGTTATTCCGACGTAGGTCCTCTACATTGACTCTGCATAGGGCTCCTAAGATAGAGCCGCGCGTGGCGTTATGTAGTTACATACTGCTATACACCGTAATTACCCTCGACATCGTACATCTGTTTACACCCTGAATTCAACTTCGCTAAATACGGGGAGTTTGAGTTCAGGTGCGCAGGTCTCTGAACCCTAAACCTATACACTCTGAATCCTAAATCCAAGCAGGGACTAAACACCCAAATGCGATAGTCCTTATTGCGGAGACGCCCAAAATAGTACCCCTAATTTTTGGGAAAGCCCTCGTATATAGGATAACCTACAAGTACACCTCACCTGTCCAGGTCCTGTCCTAAACGTATACCTTTGTCAGCATCGGGTCGTAGACCCTAAGAATTTCTAGACTTATCCCTGAACCATAACTGAACCCAGGAAAACCCGAGCCACATGCGAGCCCTGCAAGCCATGCATATGACTAAACCCTATAAGACGAGCAAAACCTGTACCCTACAGAGATCCTATAAAGCCAAATCCCTTAAAAATCCGATGCAAATTCTCTAATCTCCGTGCACAATGATATTCTCCATTACTTGGGCCCTATATCCCCCTAAGATCCCTAGATACCCCTCTATATACATCCTACAAGATATCCCTATATATAATCTCCATTAAGCAATAGAAGCCCTAAACCCTAAAGGCCCAAACCCTAAACCCTAGAAGCCCCAAGCCCTAAACCCTAAACCCTAAAAACCCTAGAGCCTAAAAGCCCTAGACCCTAAACACCCTAAACCCTGAGAGACGTAAACCCTAGAAACCCTAAACCCTGAAAACCTTAAACCCTAAAAACCCTACACCCTAAAAGATCTAAACCCTGGAAACCCTAAACACTGAAAACCCTAAAAACCCTAAGCCCCAAATCGTAAACCCTAACAGGCCTAAACCCTAGAAACCCTAAACCCTAAAAACCCTAAAAAACACAAACCCTAAACCCTAAAAACACAAACCCTAAACCCTAAAAACCCCAAACCCTAAACACCTAAACCCCTAAAACCCTAAAAGCCTAAACCTTACAACCCTAAACCCCAAAACCCTAGACCCTAAAGCCCTAGAAGCCGAGGCTTTTGGCCTCCTTCCGCGAGAGGAGCTCGTCGCGCAGCTTCCGCGCGGTGTCGAGGCTCAGACGAGGCACCTGCTTTTTCCCGGGGAGCTCGCTATACCCATTTAGGGTTTAGGGTTTTAGGGTGTAGGGCTAGGGTTTAGGGTTTGGGGCTAGGGTTTAGGGTTTGGGTTTAGGGTCGGGTTAGGGGTGTAGGGGTTTAGGAGTTGAATATATCTAAGGGTCCCTGATGTGATTTCTGGCACGCTCAGCCGTGGCATCTTATTTGTTGCCTGGCGAGTTTATCATACTCATGGCCTCTTGCCACTTACAATGATCATAGCCCTAAACATGGGAGATCTAGGAACGAGCACAGGTGATAGTAGGGTCCCTAAGGATAACAACCCTAAACCCTAAACCCATGGGTGTGGAGCTTCTGGGCTTCGAGTTGCTTCTACGGGGGGGTTTTGAAGGGATTTAGTGTTGGAGGCGTGCAGGCTTTAAGGTTTAGGGAGTTTAGGGAGTTTAGGGTTTAGGGAAATCTGTTCCCGAAGCATTGTTTCAGGTCGAAGGCTAAGGGCGTTTCTTTAAATTTGTTTCGGGACCTTCTTTTCTCGACTTGATAGCAAGATTGGCTCACGGCAAGGTGCAAAGTACAGGACCGGGGTTCAAGTTCTAGGGTTTCTGGGATGGAGGGCTCGGAGTTCTGTGATTGGAGCTTTCATCGTTCTTGGTTTGTGGAGATACGTAGCACCCCGCGGAAATCTAGTAGGGAACGACATGAAGTTCTGTCATCTTAGGTGCCCTAAACCCTGAACCCCTTGGATTTTTTGAGCATCTGGGGTCGGGCTGAGGCGCTTGAATGCCTCCAAGATATGCAGGTCTTAGCTCGACATTGGGCACTGCCCCCATTCAGTAGCAGCGGGATAACAGTTTAGCTAGGGGGGTATCTAGCCCGTAATATTACCCCCATGATGGAGTGTAACTAGGTGGGGGCAGCACCTAAACTCAACTTCACACTTATCAAACAGCGCTCTCGATAGTAAAGTCTAACCTCGAGCAGTTTAGGGTTAGGGTTTAGGGTGGGTTGAGTTTGGGGTAGTTCCCCGCTGGCGCGCTGAATAGCCTTTCAAATTGGATGAGGAACACCTCAAACCCTAACCCCCTAAACCCTATTAAAAACCCCAAGCCCTAAACCCTATACCCTAAACCGTATACCCTAAACCGTATTAAAACCCTACGGGAACCCCAAGCGCTGGAAACCCAAAGCTCGCACACTACCTATTGGGCGCTGCTGGAAGTGCGGGGACTGGGGACCCATGAAGTGTGTAGAAGGAGCATCTATATGGGAGTTTCCCAAAGTTAGGGGTACCTTTTGGGGGTCTCAATAATAAGGATTATGGTATTTTGGGGTCTATATTTGGGGTCCCCCTATTGTGGGAAATTACCAAATTATTTACATGAGGATTCCATCGTTAAGGGCTCAATCTAATGTTTTGAGGTATCTGGTTCAAGCCTAATCCTGAGGAGTGGTCCCCTGCACTGCTTCCTAGCTACCACCACACCATAGACAGTGTTCCATGGATCTACATGACTGATACAAATCCTGAACCCTAGTCGTCTGGGATGTGCCTGAAAAAACTGAAATCCTAAGCCCTACAAAACTACACCCATGAACCCCCGAACCCTAGCCTAAAAGCACGAAACCTCAAGGCCCCTAGCCCTTATAAACCCTACAAGAAAAGTCTAACACATACCCACAAGTTGTACCAGTGGAGCGCACCACATCCTCGCAGTTGATTACGGTGACAGCGTGCCCTTCACAGAACTTCCCAAATGATCCTTGGTTTGGGGCGAGCATGTCCCTTTAGGGATTATATAGGGGATATATTGGGATAATGGAGAAGAAAATGGAAACTACTATTTGGGGTTTAGGGTTTAGGGTTCTAACCTCCTTCAAGGGGGATTATATAGGGGATTATATAGGGGACTACTATAGGGGTTATTAAGGGGGATACTAGGAGTTTAGACAGTGGCTCACATGTTCCCAATGTTTAGGCTGAGGTTAGGGTTTAGGGTTGAGGGGATTAGGAATTTGCATGCTTAAGAGTTTAAAGGGGTGCACGCTTCAGAGTTTAAAAGGATGGTGGTTGCCATGTCATGGGCTTCTTTGGGGACTGTTATCACAAGGCTACCGTTGGTTGGGATCCTATGCACATGTAGGGGTTGAAAGAGAAGTATATCATCATGTTCTCTTTTTTTTGGAGAAAAGCTACCTAAGCTGTCCCAAAAAGTGTTGGACCCTTGAGCTTTGTGAATGTTAAGCTCTCATGCGAAGGTGGGTGCCATGGACGCAGCCAACTTGAATATTCAATGCTAACCCCAACCAGTACACCCTAAACCCTATAAAATCCCTTCGTAGTACTTTCCATTCTCTTCTCCATTCCTTCATTCCCAGCTTTCCGAAAGCCATCAAAGTACTTATCACAAGCAGCCCAGCCCCTGGACCGCGTCTCTAGTCCTGTGCTGTCTGAGCTGGGTGGGCATCAAAATCATGACCTCTATGGTGAAGGCCACATGGCGCAATACCCTCCCAACAATTTGAGCACCTACTTAGGATGGACTGAAATGCTATCATGAGCCCATCCGATTTTGAACAGGCACTCCAGATGGGAGCCAGTCCCGAAGTGACTGAAACAGGCCTGCAAACTCGCCTTGCAATGGCTTCCACAAAGCCAAGAGTTCTTCAGAATATCCCAGCTTTGAACAGCCCACAACGCCAAAGACCTGAGGCCCTGCTATCTGACCCCTCGATAGGGCTTTGTGATTAGGGTTGGTCCTGAGAGCCACAACAGGCCGCGAAATCACCTCATTCATCACAGCAAACACCTGTCCCAGATGAAGAAGCAAATTGGGCCAACGTGACAGTGGACCGGGTCTAGGAGGAAAATGGCTTGGCAACCCCTCGAACTTCACTTGTAAAGATGCCCTCACTGAATGAATATTACCAACATTATCCTAAACCCCAAAACCCTAAACCCTAATACTTACTGGGTATTGCGCGGGTAGACCCACAGGAACTGAGCTGTGCCAAGGTGCCGTTCCCGACAGCCGGAGTGGCGTAGCAAAGGCTTCGCACCTGCTTTGCTGCAACTCGAAGTAAGTAGGCTAGAACAGTTCCCTGTTAAGGACTTCAATCAAGCCCTGGGGAGCATGAGTTTTTGAAATTGCTTCACTTACTTGCACATCAAAGGGCTCAATTCAACCGTGTCAAGTCACATTTTCCACTGCTGTCTGATTTCGTTATTTAGGGCTCATTCAAGACGGTTTCTGTCTGCCGGATGCCCTCGCTTGCTCCAGATATTTTCTGAAAGCCAAACCCACCAGCAGCCGTAGCCAGGCTAGAAGTGACAGGGTTTAGGGCTTAAAGGGCTATATACCCGCTACAGCCCCGAAGGGGATAAATTGTCCATACCGGGCACTTGGGTACAGTATTCAGCACCCCTTCCCAAGAAACACAGCGTGAGAATAATTCCAGGACCTTTGCGCGACTCTGGCGCATGTCATTTCACCCAAACCTTGATCAACTCAGATGTTTAGCCTAGCCCTATGGGTTCCTCAGGGTTCACCTACCCAAACATACCAAGTAAAGGGCTGCCTGAACCCCTACTATATATATATATATATGGCTCAGGCAGAACCACATTGGAGGATGGCCAGGAGGAGTATCCGGTGCCCTTCCCACACGGTAAAAACGAAGTCTACGCCCCAAGCCCGGAAATCCAGACCTCTACACTAAGCTCAAACCCCCAAACCCTGAACCCCCAACCCTGCAAAAACAATCTACAAACCTGAGCCCCAAATCTAAATTCAACAAGCTTGCCCCCCCTAAACCCTAAACCCTAACCTGCAAACCCTGAGTCTACAGACACAAGCAGATGCTGGACCTTCGCCAACTTCGGCCCTTCGATGCCCAAGCGGCACACTGCACCGGCGATGGCTGAAACACCTGGCAGGGCTTAGCTTTGGGGGTTTAGGGTTTAGGGCTTCAGGTATTTTGTGTGTTTTGAATGGTTCAAGGCTTCAGGGCCCTACACCGTAGACCCTGAGGGCTTTAAGGTAAGTAAACTTTAACGTTCGGGTTGGGTTAAAGGTTTAGGAGGAACCCCCCCCCAACTACCTTAAACAGGCTCTATGTAGGTCCTAGAACACGGTATCTGCCTAAAACCCCAGCCATGCAATTTAGGGTTAGGGTTTAGGGGTCTTAGAGGTTGGAGATAAATCTGAAGGCTCTCGGCTAGGCGCGCAGGCCACCTGAGGCAGCACCCCCCAAAACGAGGGCCTCTCCCTAGATGCCCTATACCTAAACCCTACGTGGCACTTAGGACCCCTACTAAGGGTTAACCCTTACTTACCTATAATAAGAATACAAGGGAATCCCAAAGGGTTTAGGGTCTAAGGTCCAAGCTAAATCCCAAGGAGAACCCTGAACCCAATATACCCTCAACCCTAAGCCGCATCTCCGGCTGATTCTGGCAGTCCTGTTTGCCATCCTTGGAGGTTTAGGTACGCTCCACCTTGGTATCCTAAACACTACACCAAAAGCCCCCAAACCCAAGACCCTAAACCCTAAACCCTAAGCCCTAAACCCTGAACCCTAAACCCTAAGCCCCAAACCCCCCACCCTAAACCAAGAGCTGTAAAGCCTAAATCACAAGCCCTACCTTGGTGTCCCAGTACCTTTCCAAAAAAAAATGGCAGTTTCTGTGACAAAGCGGTTTCGAGGCAAAAGACCTGGGCTTCCAAAGGCCCCAGCCCAAATTGCTAGGGTTTAGGATTTAGGGCGTTTGGTTTTAGGGTTTAGGGCTCAGGGTTCCCCCAACATCTGGAGGCCACGCTTATACGGGGTTGCTGTAAACTTCAGTTGCTATAACAAGGAATCCCCAGTACTTACTATAAACCCATAGTATGGTAACTTAAACTAAATTTCTGAACAGCAACCCAGAAGGGTAACAACTCTATATGACGTACATGTAGGTCTACCCAGCTGGGGGCGTCCTTGATCTATCCTATTAATCTATTATGGGCAACTACGGCGTGCCCGCGGCATATTCATGGGTTTTACACGGGTTTGGGAAAACTGGGCTTTCCTGAGGTGCATGGGGATTTATGGGGTATATGAATATTCCATGGGCTTATCGCGTGTTGGCCACGGTAGACTCCCGCTGCAATAATACATCTGAGCCCTGTTACCCTATGAACTGAAGATCCCCCAAACTGAGATTGCCGGAGACCCTCTGAATGCAAGAGTCCCAGAGCCTTTGCAGCGTGACCCTCCTTCTCCAAACATAAGGGTCCTGAAGCACCGGATGACTTTCTTGCCTGTTGGTCTTTCGACCTTCTCATAATAATAGGGTTTTAGGGCCCAAATACTATAGTATCAATGGTATTTGGGCCCTAAAGCCCTATGTTAGGGCTGACCTCCTAGTATCCCCCGTAGGATCTCTAACCCTAAACCCTAAACCCTAGACTTTTCACAGCCCACAACGGAAGCCATGCCTGCTCCCAGGGAGTGGCCGACGAAAAGAACCTACCAACAGCTCCAAAGTACGGGCCAGAAAAGTGTTGAGAACTTGTAGGGTATAGGATTTATAGGGTTTAGGGGTTGAGGTGTAGAGGGTTTTATAGGATTTAGGGATTAAGGTGTATAGGGTTGGTTATACATGGGGATTATATGGGGGACGATTATGGGGTTATTAAGGGGGATACTAGGAGTTTATACAATGGCTCATGTGTACTAAACCCTCTTAAGTATGCACTTGCGGGGAGCATTGCATATGCAACTTTCAAAGTGGCCCTTAGGACCCACGTTGATATCAAAGAGGGTTGGGTGTCATGAGATGCTTTTGCTGACACTGAAAGTCCTGGATGACCTTACTATGCTATAGTATGAAAGGGATAAGAGTAGGTCCCAACTGTAAGTACTGCAGTTTAGTTTGCAGAGTCTCCCTAAACCCTAAAGCCTAAACTCTAAACCCTAAAGCCTAAACTTAAACCCTAAGCTCTAAACCCTAAACCCTAAACCCTAGACCTCAAAACCATCCATAGAGAACTTCAGGAGCCTAAAGACCCCTTTTTGTTCTTTAGGTGGCCTGCGAGGAAATTCGCAGCTTTGAGTTCCACAGGTGCCAGGGTTAGAGGCGTATAAAGGCATCATATTCATGGCTATTCAGGCTTCTCCATCACCCCCACACCCTAAACCCTAAAAACCCTAGAAACCCTAAAAACACTAAAAACCCTAAACTCTCTCCATCAAACGCCACATCTGCCTTGGCCTGGTGTTTTGCTTATCCTGGGGCAGAGTGCAACCCTGAAGCCCTGTGATGCCTCAACCTGAACCCGGATTAGGATTGAGGGTTTAAAGTTTAGAGTTAAGGGATTAAGTTTGACTTGAGGGCTTGGGATTCCGGGTTTGGGGCTTAGGGTTCAGGGTTTAGGGTATGGAGCTAAGGATTTCAGGTTTAGGGCTAAGAACTTCGGGTTTAGGGCAGACTCTTCACTCAAAATCTTGATCCACGACCTGGATGTCTCTGACTCCAACGATACAAACCCACAAGCGTGATATACATACCCTAGACCTTGCACATCCCTCTCAATGTTACCCTATCATTACAAAAGGGGCTGACCATATGTCATTGTTGCCGAACCAGAAAATTCTGGAAGATAGCATTTGCTTTCCAACAAGTTCGGAACTCGAAAAGATACATGCAAGTTCCATCGGCAATAATGAGGGGGTGGCAATACAATATGGTCCGCCCGAAATTTCCCGACGTTAACAAATTCGCTTCTTCTTGTACTACTAGTACTACGAGCTGCGCTACCTGGCCTTACCCCAACCCCTTGGTTTACTATTGCCACCCCGCCCCCTGTCTGAAAACCAAAAACGCAAAACAAGATCAGGGGGTGGGATTCTTCTTTGTGAGGCTAACATGAAACCTTCGAGGCCAAGAACCTGAGGGCTTCATCACGGTAAGGGAAGTTCTGACATACAATATGACTCAGTCCCTATCTCAATTCTTGATGCAAGTTGGAACGGCCCGAGAACTCGCTGTGAGGCTTCTACCCCGTTAAGAGCACCTCAAAGTCCCACAGCCCTCCCCTACACCCAACCTACGTTCATGTAAAACCAATCCCTGACCCAAACCCTGGACCCTGAAGCCTCAAACCTTACAGGCTCCGTCCTGAAATCCCTGCTTCTCGAAGCGCTCGAGGATGCTACCCACCACCCGAACGACAGCGCAGGCCTACTACAGGGATGAGGGTGAACACGATAAAGGGTTTAGGGTTAAGGGATGTGAAGGGTTTAGGGGTTTCGGTTTAAGGGTTTAGGCGGTTTTGGGCTAAAGCTTCTCCGGCCTTCCTGTCATGAAGGACATACAAAGTATGGGCAACAAGACTTCAAAACAAACGACCCCTCAATTGGAGACCTCACATGTACACCCACCGAACCTCCGATTCCTGACGAACCATATACACACTCACTATTCACCAAAA
This sequence comes from Symbiodinium pilosum, assembly GCA_905231905.1. Classification (NCBI taxonomy): domain Eukaryota; class Dinophyceae; order Suessiales; family Symbiodiniaceae; genus Symbiodinium; species Symbiodinium pilosum. Next base: position 90,152 of record CAJNIZ010016424.1, read on the forward strand.
TCCATAGTAAGAACCCTACAAACCCTACGTACTTGCAATGTGGGCAGTTCTGGTCATGGTCTTGATACACAGTTGAAACTTCAGGCTCCTGTGGCATTTCTGGATGTTGGATACCTTGGAAATGGTTTCTATGTGAAACCAGGTCCTGCTGATGATCCTTTGGGCACCGATGACTTCAGGCCAAGATGCAAGACCTACAGTGGACGGTAGGAACCCTTCACACTCCTATGACAAACCTCGACAAAATGGAGCTTCCAGTAATCTGGGGACCCCAGATGGTGCAAGTTTTCTTCCGTCACGCGTGGCCCAGCTGGGATTTAATGTGGCATGCCACTCTTGTGAGCCAGGGTGCCTTTGCAACTGTCTCCTGGCACTCCTGGCCTCCGGGTCTTTCATTCATGAAACTCCAAAAGGCGACGCATAACTCCTCCATAGTCAAACACTCCCTGCAATTGTCCAGCCTCGGGGCCCGCTAAACAGGTACCTATGGCACAAGGGGCGTCTTGCAACCCTGCAACCCTAGAAATATGTATCTATCTGTCTATCAATCTGCCCCTCCCTAAACGCTGGATCCTTTCTTTCCAGGCCTGCCGCATCATGCCGCAGTGCACCCATCCAATTGTCCTCATGCAGACTACCAATTCCTTCCAAGATGCATATGCCACGATATGGGGTTCAGGGTTTGCCGTGTAGGCTTTAGGGTTGGGGTCAGGGTTCAGGGATCAGGAATTGGAGCTCAGGGTTTAGGGTAGGCAGGATTCATGGAAGTTCTCTAGGAATCTCTAGACAGTTCCTGGGCAGGTCTTAATAGGGGTTGTATGAGGTTCTATAGGGATACACACATACATACATACATACATACATACATGCATGCATACATACATACATGCATGCATACATACATACATACATGCAGGGCAGGGCTTGAAGTGGTTATATAGGGATAGCTTGGGCTCTATAAATGAGAGATCTATAGACAGGGTACCTTGGCTGCATTACGGGAATTATGCACGGGGGATGGGAGTTGAGGGTTTACGGGAGAGTCCAATGAACAAGAGGATGGAAATGACATGGAAAATCAAACGGAAAATGGGATGGAAACCGGAGTGGTGCAGAGAATTTGCGGTTTAGGGGCTAGCTGGTGCAACATGTCCTGCGCGTATACTAATAGGAGGGGATAGTATGCAACATTAGTGCTGACCTGTCTCCGTAATTGTACGGCAAGCCCCGACCTTAGAGTATAGGGTACTACCTTGTTACAACTTGGATTTCCCTACCTTGTTCCAATACTACACACCCCTTTAAGAAATGTTTCGTAGCCATCTAAGTAGAAGAAGCCTTGGAGACGTATAGTATACTAGAATTCTCGGTTTAGAGTTTGAAGGTTAGATGAGGGCTATAATGGGGTGATATCCGTAGTTATTCAGGCCTCTACAGCAGGTCGACTATGCACCTTCAGTGGAAACCTCGTATACAATGGTACCTCTAAAGTACAACCTTGTGCCTGGAGTGTCGATGCCAGCCATTCCGCAGTCGTTTCGTCCGGACTGTGAGAACGAATGACAAGCCCAGAGGGTCCCCGTAGCTATATGGCACCTACTTTGGCCCTGACGTAATTATGTAAGATGGGAACCCCTAAACTAGTTACATAAGATGGCAACCCCTTTGGGCATGGACTCGAAGGGACACATCTTAACCCCGGCCTGTCAGGCATGGTCAGCCCTCAATCCTTCAACCTTTGCGTGCCAAGACGGTTTAAGGTGTAATCCCATCCCCCGAAAAATGATCCGTCCCCCCAATACTCTCACAATGGCAGGAATGCTTAGTACTAGGTGGGGTTTTTATAGGGGGAAGTGTGTGCAGGCTTTGCTGGCGAAATGTCTCAATTTGGCATGTTCTGCAAACCGAAGTTAAGTGCACAGTGCACAGTACTCGTTCATACCAAGAACTTAGTCATGATAGCAATAACGAGCACGATCACAAAGAGAAGAGCCGTATTCTTTCGTACAAAAACCATCTGTTAGCAGATGGCCTAGATTGTTGCAGAATGGCTCCAGGTGTTCACGTGCCTTTTCCTTGACCTCCCAGATACCCATGACCCTAGACGCAAAACCCTAAAACCTAAGCGCTACACTCTAACTACGGCCTTGCTAGACCAGATTTGGCTCCATGATATGCATAGCCCTGGACCCAAACCCCTAAACCCTCATGATGGCCTCGCTAGACCGAATTTGGGAGGTACAGGTTGTGGAAAGATGTAGGCCACGAGTCTGTACATGGTGACTTAGCTTGGTTGTTGTTAAACAAATTAAATTACGTTACCATAATATGGGTATGTGATGAATAGTAGGGATTCATGGGGATTCCATATTATAGAAATGACGTGACTATAATATGGGCAAATGGTAAATCATAGGGATTCCTGATTTTAGTAACTTACTTGTGGGTATTCCACATTATAGTAACTTACTCTACGCTCTTTGACAGAAACAACCCAGTAAGTTCGCCCTTTGATGAATCTGGCTGCTTTGGTCCTAAGCCCGCGCAGCCCTGCAATCCGGCCTGCCCTCGGAGCGCACTTTGACGGGGAGAGCTTTCAAATCTGTGACGCAGTCCTTGAAAATCAGGTGCAGAATGTTCGGCTGATGGTTTTGGGGGCAATAAACCGCAAAGCCCCACCTGAATCCCGGATGTCCTACATTGTTTGGTATGAGTTGCGGTTTAGGGCTTGGGGTTTTAGGGATGATCTTCCTCCTGGTACGGCTTGCCTACACTTGCCATACCCTCCACAAAACAAAAACGGAAGCAAATCTATATTGTCCATCATTAAGGGGTTAGGGGGACCCCAATAGAGACCCCCAAAGATACTATAATCTTTACTATAGGGATGTTGGCCAAAAGCCTTAAAGGCTAAGCATGCCGGCCTAGCAGATGGTCGGTGGGATTCAGCCTTACGAACCCAGCGATAGGTGGGGATCAGAAAGGGAGACCCTAGGGTTTAGGGCTTAGAGATTCTGAGGGCCCCTGCAAAGTATTCCATCAGGGTTGCTTTGATAAACTCACTTTTGGCTGAGGTTCTACAAGCACGAAGTATTTGTTCTCGGTTCTAACGGTTGTTGGATGAGCTATCACACCTGAAGATGTTTTTCAGCGCTTGCGGTCAGAGCGGAATATCATGTTTATATCATCCGGTTTGGGTGGTGTCTCAGACCAGTATTCCAACTTTTGCAAGCATGCACTAAGACCGGCTTCCCCTACTGAACCCTAAACCCTGAAAGTAAGCCCTCATACTAATATCAAGTAGCCCCCACCCCTATTTAATATTAATAAGGCCCCAAATATGAGACCGGGCCGATAGGGAAGGGGTGGGGGGGGTTCTTGTTTGGCTTAAACA
>CAJNIZ010016435.1:0-19353 GCA_905231905.1 Symbiodinium pilosum
TTTCTAAAACCAATTTTCCGATTTTTGTGAAAAAAGCTTTTTAGACGGAATTCTCTGAAAAAGCGTAGAAACTACATTAGCTATGGATCGTGTGGGGAGAACCATTAGATAAACACCAAACCGTATACACCCTAAATCCTAAACCCCAAACCTTAAACCCTAAGTCCTAATAAATCCTAAGCCCAAAACCTTAGACCCTAAGTCCTAAACCTTACATCCTAAACCCAAAACCTTAGACCCTAAGTCCTAAACCCTAAATCCTCAACCCAAAATCCTAAAGCCTAGGATACCCGGACCTTTGCAGACAGGCGGCCTGGCTTGAGCTGTAGGTGCTCCCATGAGATCTGAATTTGATCGTGCTGTACCTGCAGGGACATGGGCCCCTTGACATTAAACCCTACCTGGACCCATGAAGTATGTAGAATTATTGCCTTGTGGGCTGTTAAGGATTTAGGGCTGTTATTTTACATACTTTTGGGGTTTAGGTAGGCTCTAAACCCTAAACCCTAGCCCTAACCTTGAATATAGGGCCTTAACCCTAGAACACCAACCTTGAATATAGGGATTGAAATTGTAGGCTTCTAGACTTGAAGGTCTGTAACTCCCTTAACCCTGAGTGGGCTTCAGAGCTTGTTGGTTTGGGGTTCAGGGTTTGGGGCCTCTCTAAGCTTGGGTGTTTCCGCAGTGCGTTTCGAAGCTCCCAAGTGGTAGATAAGGCCTAGACCCTAAGGGTCCAAGTACCTAATAGTCATATACTTGCCCAAAAACTGTACTATAATTACTATTACCCTAAACCCTAAACCCTAAACCCTGTACCAGATTATTGGGTACTTGGACCCTCTGGGAAACCCTAAGCCGCCTAAAAGTCGTTTCAGGTCGCGAAGACGGCTTGCTTCTGGTGGCAAAACCCGGTGCCCTCGAGGACTAAAGGCATATGGGTGGTTGTCAAAATTATGGTCCCTTTTTGGGTCCCCTAAATTAGGCCCAATATTAGGCCCCGTATTAAAATAGGGACCCCAAAAGGGACCATAATTTTGACAATCCCCCATATGAACTATAATCTAAATTCCTTAAAGGGGTATATAGATTGGGTCCTGCCCCCACCCATTTAACAGTCTGGCTATATATAACCATAATCTTGATAGTAACCACCTGTTAATGAGTGGGGGCAGTACTCAGTATATAGAGGCTTATATAGGGTTCAGGGTTTAGGGTCTAAGCTCCTTGAAGGGGGATATGTAAGGGATCATATAGGGCTGAGGTTCCAAACTCCTTAAAGGTGGTTATATAAGGGGTTATATAGCGGAGTAGTGTAGAGGTTTGTAAGGGGGATACTAGGAGTTTAGACTATAACACTATAGCTCATACAGGCATGACACGAGGATTCGGAAGGTTCTCTTTGAAGGGTTAGACCGACCCTGACCCCTAAACCTAAACCCAAAACCCTAAAGCTCGCCTTTCCGTGCTCATACCCTAGGACTCCAAGTAGCCCCAGGTAGGCACTGTTTATTATCGACTCTGGGACCCAATGTAGGGTTGAAGGGTTTAGGGCCTAGGGTTCAGGGTTTAGGTACTGTTTATGGACATGGAGCCCCGGGGATAAGTCTCGAGTTCGAAAAGCGTAGTGCTGACGGCAGAAGCGTGCTTGAACACCCTTAGTCCAACAGCTTCAATGCTTGAGGGTAATTACAGCTAAAATTTCCTATATAATCTAATGGACATGGGTTCTTTATTAGGGATTATGTTATGGACCATACAAACGGGACCCCTAATGTCCACTGCTAAGGGTCCCTTAATTCAGCCTAATATTAACAGTATTTCATTTTCCATTTGATCCTCTATAATAGAGGCTTCATCCCTGTGATCCCATGGTAAGGTTGGCTGTAGCTCATGTGTTCTTAGGAAGCCTTGAGAAGGCCCTAAACCCTAAACCCTGAACCCTCAACTCTGAGACCTTAACCCTGAAACCTAAGCCCATACATTTTCAAAGGGTTTAGGGTTTAGTCCAACCCCTCAACCCTAAACCCCTCAACCCCAAACCCCAGTTGAGCAGAATCCAAATAATCATGTCGGGGTTTGTCCAGTGTCTGGTTTAGGGTTTAGGCTTTGGGGTTTGGAGGAGTTCATAGGAGAACCTCGTAAGCCCTTAAATGGGGAATTACGGTTTAGGGTTTAGGGTTTAGAGATTTGGGGCTTAGGGTTTAGGGTGCTAAAAAGGGGTTCATTAGGCTTTGCACCTATTTGAATCTGGGTTTGAAACCCTACTTATGGTTACAGTTAACCCTAAACCTTAAACCTTAACTATCTGAAGTAGGCTTAAAAGCACAGTTGAGTAGTTACAAACCCCTATGAACCTCCAGGCTAAATCTATGTCATTTGTGAGGTATGTAGGGTTTAGGGTTTAGGGTTTAGGGTTTGTAGGCCCCAACGTTAACCTACACTAATGGCACTCAGAGCTTTGGCTGTGCTGCTGCCCTATGCCTGCGCACTTTGTGATGCTCTTCAAATGCGACTTGGGGCCGCGTGTTGAGCTACAAACAATACTTCTTGCGTGGCAAGGGGAGATGGGTTCTCTTTGGGGACTGTATATTGGTCATTATTTAGGATGATACCCCTACGTCCACAATCAAAAGTCCTTTGGTAGCCCTAGAATTCATAGCACTTCTTGCAAGTTTTCCTCGCCCATTCCCACGCTCCAGCTGCCACATCCAACCCTGAACCCTACACCCTAAAACCCTAAACCAAAGTTCATGCCTGGTCTGGAAAACCATGGTGCTGAGCTGCGTACTATAGGAGCTCAAATTACGACTGAAGTTTAGGGTTTAGGGTTTGGGGCTTAGGGTTTAGGGCTTAGGGTTTTGAGGTTTAGGGAATTAGGGCTTTAGGGTGTAGAGTTTAGGGTCTGGGGTTTGGGGTCTAGAATCGTGTTTTGGGATACCGTATACTGCAACCAAATGAGCAGTGCAAGGGAACAATATCGGCAATAAATCGAGATTCTGTGTTGGATAGGCTGCTGAAATTCAGGTGGGGTGCCATTTGAAATATTGGGCTTGGGGCTGAGAATCTACCAGTACCGAACATTCAGCCCGCACTCCCAGAACTTACTCTCCAGGCCGCACTTTTGAGGTCTCTTGACGGTAGGCTCATAAACTCCTCCGCCCGGCTAGCATCAACATCGGAAACCCTAACATTAGCCCGAGAAGGACGACGGTCCTTTGAACCAGGGTCCATGTCGCTTTTTGTTTGTGTGAGGGAGCGTAAAATTCTATATCTTAAGAAGTTGTTTTCACCCTACTACAACATGCCCAGTGCCCTAAACCCTAAACTAAAACACCAAGCCCTATATAAACCCTAAAGGCACCCGCCTCATCCACCTGTGCCCGGTCAACCACCGGTGCTGCTGGCAGCATGACTACCTCCAAATGAAGCAAGGCTTCCAGGGTCGTAAATTTTCAGGTCATAGGGTATAGAAAGTACAGCATGGGGTTTGGGGTTTTGAGTATCCAACGCTAAAGCGAAAAACCCTAAACCAGGGTTTAGGGTTCCACCTAGAAGGTTGCCCTCATCTAGGCCTGACATATGCTAGGAATTGAGCTTCTGATGCCACAAGCTGGACATCGAATAAGGTTTAAGGTTTAGTCTTCAGGTTTAGGGTCAAACATGTCCCTACGGAGCCCTATATACCAGAAACCATAACACAATTACGACCAACAACAGGAGGGGAGTTTCAATGCGGGGAAGTTATGTAAGGGGTACATAAGGGGTATATAGGGAGCATGGGGAGTTATATACGGGATATATAAGGCGTATGCAAGGTCCCTACACGGTAACTCCCCTCCTGTAATTGCCTTAGACACAAACCATAAGTAAGATAGCATATTGCCGCCTGGGTTCCTGAAAAGGGTACTTAGACACAATCCATGCTTCAGATAGCATATTGCCCCCTGGGTTCCTGAAAAGGGTACTTAAACCGGTACAACCCTCGGGGTACAATTTTCAAACGCTGTAAAAGGTTCAGGGTTTCGAATTCTGCGCAATTATGACCTTACATGCCTCAAAGGAGAGAGAGAGAGAGAGAGAGAGATTGAGAGCGAGAGAGAGAGAGAGAGGGACAGAGTGAGACACAGAGAGAGAGAGAGAGAGAGATGGATAATATGTGTGTATATATATATACATGTACACATATGTGTATATACGTGTGTTCGCATTATGTGTGTCTACTATTGGTACTAGATTGGGACTTCTTATTGTTGTGCTGAGAAGTTCATTTTGTGGTAGGGGTTGGGGTTTAAGAGTTAGAGCTTAGGGTCGCGGCTTTACTGCTTTTAGTGTTTAGTGTTGAGGGTCGTCGGCTCGGGACACGCTCCACTGCGCATAGATCTCAGGCCAGGTCTTGGTACCTTCACCGCGCCCCAACCCCAAAATGGAACCCCATGTGAGAATGTTGCACCACCCAATGAAACCTCCTAACTGGGAATTACAGTATCGGCCCTAAACCCTTAACCCTGGCTTCCCCAAGAATTGCAAGACTTTTTCCATCCACTGAGTTTCACGCCTTGCATGTAGGTCCTAGGCTACTGAGATGGGAGTTCCTCGGAATAAGTCCCTACCAAGGTCGGGTTTAGGGTTCAGGGTACCGAATAAGCGGTTTAGGGTTTAGGTTTTAGGGTATAGGGTTTAGGGTTTTGGTTTTAGGGTTTAGGTTTTAGGGTTAAGGACCACCCACATCCTCGTACAATTCCCCTATTCCGATCCCCCTCAAATCCCAGCCCGTGAGCCCTGCGCCTATTTGAAACATTCGTGGAGCTTAGTGACCACACATAAGTGGGGTTCTAACCTTTGGATAACCTCCAAAAGCGTGGAGAAAAGTCGAGTCATGAGCCAAGTAATAAGTGGTTACTAAGTTGTAAGGACCTGTGAGTAAGACCCCAAACCCTAAGCCCTAGGGACCCCGAACCCTAAACCGATTTCCCTAAGACTAAATCCAAAAAACTAAACCCTAAACCAACGAACAAACCAGCCAAGATCGAAGTCCTAAACCCTAAACCCTAAATCCCAAACCCTAAATCTAAACCTAAACCCTAAATCCTAAACCCTAAATCCAAAATACGAGTCCTGCCTCTGATGACTGCTGCGACCAGTCCCCTTGACCGTTCGCTGCAACTGAGGCCGCCTCTCGTCGACGGCTTAGGGTTTAGGGTTTAGGGTTAGTGTTTAGGGTTTAGGGTTTAGTGTTTAGGGTTTAGTGTTTAGGGTTTCGGTTTAGGGCTTAGGGTTTAGGGACTAGGATTTGGGGTTTAGGGTTTAGGGTTGCACTTAGGACCCCTACTAAAGGTTAACCCCTAGGTACCTATAATCGGAGTATAAGGGAATCCCAAAGGGTTCATGGTCTAAGGTCCCAAGCTAAGTCTCAAGGCGGATTTGGGATTTGGGGTTGCGGTTTAGGATTTGGGGTTTAGGGTTTACTGGCTTAGGATTTAGGATTGAGGGTGCTTTCGCTCAGGGCTATGCTTGGGGTAACCTTTCTAAATCAAACTAAGGGGGCTATAAGTAGGGTTATAAGCCCCCTTAAAGTAGTTACTAAATCTTGCTAAGTCCTATGAGCCTCCCAACTAACCCGAAACCCAAAACCCTCAAACCCTAAAATCTAAACCTTAAACCCCTAAACCAAGGGTATGTTGGTGCTATACAAGCATTGAACATGTCTCCAAATAAGCTCACAGGGCTACCATGAGTCCATCAATATGCACCCCGCCTCGTAAGCCTTGATAGAGTAGACCCATGATTAATAAGCCTCCTTCTTTTAAGGGCCTTAGATTTTTATTGTAATCCCTGATAAGGGAAGGGGTTTAGTAATCGGGTCTACATTAAGCTCAATAACCCCAATGATTCTGAATACGACCTTAATCCCTACGGGGGCCCACGTGCTGCCGGGGTTCAAGGTAACCCTACATCAACTGGAAAGAGTTTCGGATGTTTGCCAGAAATGGTTCTTTGGTTGGGGCTCCTTTTCCCATGTTCGGGGATCTCATTCCTAGACTCCCCCCATGTTGTTGCGCGTCCTGGTTGGGAATTGCTGGGCTCAATACAACGAAGATAAACCCTAAACCCCCAAGTCTAAACCCTAAACCCAGGTTTTCTGGCCAAGAATTACTGATGTAAGCGTCTACGCTTACATGGTACTTGCAGATTGGCTCTCATGGTCTAGGGTTTAAAGTTTAGGGTTTAAGGGGGGCACATCAATGGCTGCATGAAAATGCCCCTAGCAACAAAGTCAGGAACAAACAATTTGAGATTGGCCCTTGCTTCGCGGCGCGTGATGACTGACTGGGGTTTAAACCCCGTTGAACCCTCGGGAACCCTAACCCCTAAACCTTAACCCGTAACGGTCGGGATTAGAAGTAGCTTGTGTTTGGTTCCTTGTGGAAACGACAGGCAAGCTCGCTCCCTCCTCGGCCGCCTCGCGTAAGAATAATCAATCCGCTATAACCTGAGCTCTAGGACATGATAAGATGAGTGCATGACCCTAAGTCTGCTACAAAGCCAGAATTCCTACGGTTTAGAAAAATGCACGATTTTGTCTGTCCACAATGGTGTATTGGGACAAGTTGTTATTAGCGGTGTTGGGGGAACATATTATTCGGGAACAGGCCCTGAGAGCAACTTCACATGCGGGCCCCCATTCATTTAGGGTTCTAGGGCTTAAACCTCAGAAGCTTTCCAATTGTTGACAAGTAGCTTTTCAATACAAGCGGGAAAAAGAACTAACATTCATCCAGCTGCCATGACTTTACCGTTGCTTAAGAGGCAGTTGGGCAGGGAAAAAAGGTACCTTCGTAGGGCACTATGTGTGGATCCAGGCCCCCACTCCCCCTTTGCATTCCCGTTGCCTGGCAGCAGTAGCGATGATCCTCAGCCAATAGGACTGTGGTGGTGCGATTCCAACACATTAACTTCTCACTCTATTAGGGATCTCACCCCATTATCGAAGTTACGTGAACGAGAAGCCTACTAGTTGCATCCCCTACGCGAACAAAATATGCATGTTTCCTTACAATATTATGGTTACGTGAACCCCAACGACCGTGTAAGATGAAGTGAAGCTGACTTGGAAGTACCAGATATTGGGGGTTTCTCCCATACAGTAGGGACACATGAGGGGCCTGGGGATGTATGGGGATTATGGAAGGAATATGGAGTCCCTGTGAAGGATCCTCCACGGGTTTTGTGTGTTAAGAAACTCCCAAACATTATGCACATCTTGTGTGCTTCACAATAATAAGCTTGAAGGGCCATGTGCCAATTGTATTATGAGTTGTTTCCATAAATCCTGTTCACTCGGGTTGTTCTCTACAGGCGAAGGATAGTGGTGGGGGCGACGACGGTGATAATTGCTTGGATAAATGATAATAACAAAGCCTAAAACCCAGTCGAAAACCAACTTCAGTAATACTAAGTGAATTTAAAAGCGTTTCGCGACCGTTTTTGGACAAACAACCGTTCTGATTCGGGCCCAAGGTAGGCTGAGATTGTACGTTCACGGTTTGGGGTTTGAGGTACAGTAGTCCTATCAGTGTGGGGTAAAGAATGAATCTGATTTTCTCGACTGAGCAAGTACGCAGTGCAGTGCGAATTCGTTTTTTGCACATTGGAAACCCTTCAAACCTTAAAATTCAACTTCCAAAATAACATTACTGATCCATAAAAATGACCGTGGTGGTATAAGCCTGGGTCTCACTCCTGATGCACCTGGTTGATGGTTTAGAGCTTGGGGTTGTTGGGAAGCATATAGTTTTGACAAAACCCTCACCTAGGGGTGCTTCAAGGGGACTGGGGTGTGGATGTCGAACTATGGCACTACATAGCCAATATACCCATCGCAGAACTTTCCACGCTTCCTCAAACAACAGCACAGTTTGGCATTTCTTCTGGTGCTGGATGCGCTTCAGGAAACAGATAGCGCACCCTAAACCCCAAATCCTGCCCACTTTAATAAACATGAAAACACCCCAAACCCAAAAAATGCAGCCCTCCCGAAAAGGCCATACGGGTTTCTACAGCCCGCGGCCTGTTCTTATGTAGGTATGGGCATGTGCCGACAAGATGCTCGTCATACACAGTCCAAAGAGGAGGCCAAATTGGATCACAAGTTTCCCACACGAGGGGCCGGTGTAGCCAATAATCCCCATGTGTCCATCCGGGCCCTAGGCTACCCCTTTTTGGAAAGATGTGATATGCCCATACCATTCTGGCCAAGTCATGCCGTGCCTCACCCTTTGAAAGAATGTCAATATCTGGCGAAAATGAAAAATTATGCTTGCCGTGACCCGTCTAATGGTTTTGGTGTACCTTGGTCAACGTTAGTAATGTCGCAAAACGTAAGGAAATCATTTGTTGCAGGCCCGAAACCTTTACCGCCCCAAGCCATAATTTCACAGTGGCATGAGCATATGCTTGGGCCGAATATTTGCAATGTAACGTACAGTTCTCCATCAAAATGATCGCGGACTTTGGGAATAAAATATGTCACATAAACCCCTGGGAAACCCATCATAATCCTTTTGTAGCCCTGTAACGAGACAGTTCCCTAACCCATTGGTAACACAGAGTAAAACAGAATAATGCTGGAATCTTCTCCGTGGTTAATTAGTGCTTTTCTCGTGGTGCCAGATGGAAGCATCGCGTTTTGCCCTATACGCAATAAAGCAAGGAAGGCTCGAAGAACAAAAGCGGGGGGACGCAGTTTCCGGCTCAGGGTGCTGTCCAGGGTGCTGATCGGGAGACACAGTGCAGTCGGCACGCAATTCCCGGAACAGGGTGATGTTCAACTATGTTGAACGTTGTACCCAGCTATCTGGGACCTGTGCTGGCCTAGTTGCTGTTGTGCAAGCATTTTCCGCCTGCAAAGCTTTTATTTTGGGCTTTTCGAAGTCCAGCAAGTAAGCCATGACAGCGAGAATATGAGCCTTCCCTATAAGTATACCAAAATACAAGTTATACTCGCACCGACCCCGGATAGCAACAGCAACCCAAGCTAGAAACAGAACGCCAACCCGAGTCTCCTATCTCGGGTACAAAATGGTTCTGGATACGAGCATACGGGACAATGCCGCTTCCAGGGCTCATGAGAATCACGCATTCAGACCTACATCAACTCGCTTTGCCCGCGCATTGCCTGCTTCAATGGAAAATCCAACATTCAGGTAAAATAAACATCCATGGAAGTAACCTAACCTTCCCTGGCAAGATTTAAACACTGTGCTGTGTCCAGTGGTTTTTCATGGTGTGTTGCCTTCGTGTATCTATATTGACGCGTGGCCTTGAATGTTTAGATCTTGTGGACGTCAGACTTGGAAAATAATTCTTCACGTTCTGGTTAGGGTTTTGATGGAAAGTCTAACCAACTCGCAGTAATACTATCTGTGTTAAGGTTGTCCACCAATTGAGCCTATTCAGGGTCCATTGCAGCTAAGTCAGGGGAAACTTTAGGAGGCTAGTCTGAGGACTGAGACATGTACGAGAGATCAACATCAGGGTTCTCCATGCACTAAACCCCAGGCCCCAGACCCGGAACTGCGAGTAAACCACTGCCGTCCCCAAAACTAACATGGGACCCCATGAGGATCCGTATTAACGCGGTCTTTGTAAGCCCCTGGTTAGTTTGCATGTTTGTGGATGGAAGCCCAAGTAGACGGAGACAGGCTTCACTCGACTCTTTCCAGTCGCTGCAGTTTCTTGGAGCATGAGACAAAGTTGCGGTCTGGGGTTTAGGATGGAAATTGTTTTCGTGTTAAGTTTGATGCTTTGCTCTGCGGCCCTAAACACGAGCTTGAGGAGTTTAGTGTTCGGGGTATTTAGGGTTTAAGCCTAAGGATATGATATTGTTACTACCAAAACAAACCTGTGTCGCCAGAGGATACTATAGTACCATGCGTCCAAAGTTCAGAATACCAAACCTCATGCAGGATTTTAATATCCACCGTAGTTCCGTTCAAGTACTGTTCTGCAGATACGGCAAGCATTGCGCACCCTTGCTATAGCACAAACGCAAGTGGCGGGACCTGTAGCATACTGACTGCTCCAAGGAAAGCCCTCATAGACATGTATGCATTGCCCTGACAGCACGTTCTCTGCCATGAGGCGCACCCTCCCCAAAACTAAGATAGCATCTATAAAATGCACAGGACACATTACTGCTCTTCAACAGACGTGCGGAAAAAGAGAGAGAGAGAGAGATATATATATATACATATATATATATACATAAACACATATGAGCTACAATCTTAACTCCTTAAAGGGGCTTATATAGGGGATTATACAGGCAGGATTACAGGGCTTATGAAGGGGGATACTAGGAGTTTAGACTATATATACACATATGATACCGGCTCTAAGCTCGCCAACCCCCCCCCCCCAACCCATGGTGTCAGGGTTTAGGGGTTTAAGGGTTTAGGGGTTTAGGGTTTAGGGGTTTAGGGGTTTAGGGGTTTAGGGTTTAGGGGTTTAGGGGTTTAGGGGTTTAGGGTTTAGAGGTTTGGGGTTTAGGGGTGTAGGGTTGAGGGTTTAAGGTTCAGGGTTTAGGGTCCCCCCACTGCATGCTTCAAACGTGCCAGCAGTGACAGGGATGGCGTCGTTCGGGCTCGCAATCTGGGTTGTTGTCAAAATTATGACCCCTTTTTGGGTACCCTAAAGATTAGGTGCAGTATTATAATAGGGATCCAAAAAGGGACCATAATTTTGACAACCACCCATCTGTAACTGTCATTGTGTTTTGCGCCTCAAACATGCCATCCTCGTGACTGTACGCACTTTTAGCCCCTTATGCCTTCGTGGCGCTTCAAAAGTATCAACAAATACCAGCAGGCACGGGAATCGGCAGGATTATGCTCATCGCGATCCTCGTAGATATCGTCGCGTCTAAAAAGCTCACGGTCACAAGGCTACAGGGACCTTAATACGAACCCCAAAACAGGGAACCCCAAGAACATAATAGAAATATGCCTACCCAGGTCTGTACATTCCTACTATATTCCTACTTTACTCTTGGATTTCTCTGTTTGGGGTTCCCAATGTACTCCCTTTTAAAGACCGGGCGGCCCTCAACTCATAAGCCTATTGAAACCCTGAGCCCTCTGTAACCTTCTTGTAAAATTTTGGTGAAGCGTTTCTAAAACCTCTATAAACCCTAAACCCTAAACCCTAAACCCCTAATCCCTAACCCTCTATAGCCGCTCCAAAAACCTGATGTAAACCACTAGACCCAGACCAGAGGCGGCGGGCCCAGAGGAAGGGAGTGGTGGAAATAGGTTCTAAACTTGGGTACTGCCCCCACCCAGTAACAGTCTAGGATTTAGGGTTGAGGATTTAGGGTTTAGGACTTAGGGTTTAAGGTTTTTGGGCTTAGGATTTATTAGGTCTTAGGGTTTAGGATTTAGGTTGGGTACTGCCCCCACCCAGTAACAGTCTATATTAGGGGTCCTATTCAGGGCTGTATATAACCATATTCTAGTATTATCCAACTGTTACTGAGTGGGGGCAGTATCCAATTCTAAACCACCTACAGACGCGGTAAGAGTTTAGGTTTTAGGCCTTCGTCTATGAACCTTCATTTGAACCACAAGATCCAGACCACAGGCCACAAGCACAGGGAAGGGATGGTGGTAATGGCTTGATGCCAACTTGCCATGATACCATGGGAGAATCTTGCCGGATGTTCCTAACCCGCGTGGGGGTGGGGAACCAGGAAGAAGGGGGTTCCGGCCACGCCTGAATCGTGTATAGATATATATATATATATACATATACATATATAACATAATACACGCCTTTGTATATACGTATATATATATATACAACATAGATGTATATACATATATGTATTTACATAAATGTCTACACGAAGTCGGGGTCCTGTTGAGGTCCCTGTGTTGAGCATAACGAGGTATGATATGTTGGGATGTATACGGGGGATCCCTATTTATGGAAAGTTACCATATAAGCTCTCTTAACCCTACATCATTTTGTTTTTAATTTTCTTTTCCATTTGATTCTCCACTATTACATCCCTAAACCCTGAACTCTACTTGTCGATACGGTATCACCCTAAAGTGTTCGAGGGTAGGTCTTCCTTCTCAAGCTTCAGCTTCTTTCTCCAAGGGGCATCCAGAACCTTAAGGAGTTTACCTGAAACCCTACCTCTTCGGGTTGGCTCTTAGGAAGGACCCCTAAAAGGGACTCTTAATCCTAACTCGGTGGCTCCTGTCTTACCTTTCAGAATCCCGATTAAGGGTGCCTACTGAAGACCCCAGGCTCATGAATCCTTGCTGCAAGCGGCTGGTAGGAGGCCGGTCACCACAGAAACGAACTGATAGCGGCTGTCAGCGCCTTCTCCCCACTAGGACTGAAGTTACGGTTCAAGGTCTTGGGTGGATATAGAAGCGTAAATAATTCGATGAGGCTGTTAGAATACAAACTACTATTAACTGCATAGGTAATGAAGGGATATGGGTACATATTCGAGCTTAGCACGTTGTTCATGGTACCAACCCCTGAAACCCGACCATGAAATAGGGTCCTCGTCCTTTCTTGATGCTTGGCTCACCAAAGCCTGAATCCTACACCCCCAACCCTTATCTCTTAACCCTATATCCCAAACCCTAATCCCTAAACCCTATACCCCAAACTCTAAACTTTAAACCCTAAGCCTCACCTTACCTTGGAGATTCGCAAATGGGCCCTCAAGTGTCGTTTCTATTTGTCTTGCGAAGGCCCGCATTCAAGCCCCTGAGGGTTGGGTTTAGGGTTTAAAGTTTAAGTTTAGGGTTTCGGGTTGAGGGTTTACGGTTTAATTAGGGTTTTAATTTGTGGTGGCATGAAGGGTGACGGGTTTCAACGACAATCTGCAGCATGGACACGGAAGATTGAAGCCAAATTTCATGTTTAAACACTCACCCCCAATCTTAAACCCATCCACTCCTCTTACTATAAATCGTAATTCTATGTTGTAGCATACCAGTCCAGGATTATTCAACATTACGGCTGCGGGCTCAACCCTAAAACATCAATGATGTAGCAGTTTCCATTTTCTGTTCATTCCCCCATACACCTTACACCCTAAACGAGGTTATTGCTAGAGGAGGGGATTAACGTCAGGGGTTGGTCTGGGCTTGTTCCACACGGTGAACCGCCAACCTGAACCATTTGCGGCTTTTTGAGATTTAAGGTTTATAGGAGTTAAGTTGTGTAAAGGTAGGGTTTTAATTTTAGGGGTTTATCCAAGAGGGTCCATGTACACGTACACACACATATACTATATGTACACCAGACACTTAGGCCATACTATCTCTGCAGGCTATATACCCTTTGGGCACGGTATATGGTGTGGGGTTTAGGGTTTAGGGGGCCCCGAGAAGTTTCTGTAAATTGGGGTGGGAGGATCCCAATGTAGACCTCCAGATGATAGAACCCTCGTTATGGGGACGCTCCCACAAAAGGGAACCTAGTGCTTGGAAAATGAAAAATTACAAAAACCCTAGACATCTCTCTCTCTCTCTCTCTCTCTGTATATATATATAAATCCCGATAAAACCCAAACCCCTAAACGTAAAACCCGAACCCCTAAACATACATATATCCCGATATAACCTCATAAGGGACCCCTAAACCGTAATGTACCGCATATCATGACTGGGACTTAAAAAGTGAGTCCCTAAGCCTAATTCCCTTCAACCCAAAAACCCGTAAAGCTATAGTACTGGGTTTAGGGTTTAGGGTGTGGGCTTAGGGTTAGCAATGATTGCCACCCTCCTCTTTTGCGCAACCCGAATATTTGCTTTAGGGTTGGCATAGGGATTACAAAAGGGTTTATGAAGGGCTTCGGATTTGTAATGAGACGATCCTGCAACCATTCTGATAGCATACGGATTTTGGTCACCCTCGAAAGGGGTCTATGAGTTATAGTCTAAACTTCTGGTATCCCCCTGAATAATCCATATAATACTTCCCTATACAATTCCCTAAATAACCCCCTTCAAGGAGTTTAGATTATAGTACATATTGGGATACGTAATGTTAGAATCAGTAAGAGGGGTCTTGGTTTGCTTAAAATGCCACGCTAGGACCCTACAGCTATCAGGTGAAAACTCTAAACCCTGAACCCTAGACGTGATAATTTGGCTCGCATGATGCTAATTCTGATACTCCAAATGCTGCACGACGTTCTTGCACCATAATGCCATAACCTGCAAGGGTACGGGGTACTCGGAATCACGAATGATGGCAAATACGAACCATCTTGGCAATTATGGCATGTCCTGGATCTCCTGTCAAGTACTGCTCTTTACACAACGCCTACTTGGGGGTCATGGGGACTTGCTAAGTAGGCTAATAACCCCCATAAGCCATAAACTAACCCCAGTTATCCCAATTTTTAGCCTACTTTCTAAGCCCCCATGACCCTCCAAGTAAGATGTTGAGGTTCAAGTAGTCATTTACGTAAAGCCCCTGATTGTGAGGGCTGTTCCGCAGGCTTGGTCTTGGAGTTCAGGGTTCAGGGTTTAGGGTTCAGGGTTTAGGGTTCAGAGTTCAGGGTTCGGGGTTCAGAGTTTAGGGTGCAGGGAATAGGGTTTAAGGTTCAGGGTTCAGGGTTTAGGGTTTGGGGTCTAGGCCTGGAAACCACCGGTCCAAACCCTTGTGGGCGGGTGAGGCGTGCTTTATGGAACAGCAACATGGCCGCTTACCACACAGAAGCGTTTCGTTTATAGTTTAGGGTTTAGCGTTGCTGTTAAAGAACCCTAAACCCTAAACCCTTAAAGAAGGCAAATAGCAACAATCCTCCGAGACCCATACTGACCCATGTGGGGGTTTCCCAAAATTAGGGGTACCCTTTTGGGGGCCTCACTGATAACCACTATAGTATTTGGGGGACTATATTGGGGTCCCCCTTATTTTGGGAAACTACCATAATCATAGTCGCAAAGGTTTCATTCTCATACGCTATTACGATTCTCGAAACAAAGCATATATAATCACCAGTACGGACCCTGGAAACCTCTTAGGGCCCCTATACATCCCTGGCGTCTCTAGGGCACACCCATCTTGAGAAACTCCCACATCCCAACACACTCATATCTTAGGAGGACCCCCCACCTAATAGTGGTATAATAGGACTATGAGAGGACCCTAATACAATTACCATTATCCCTTATAGTCACTATTACTGGGTGGGGGGTTTAGGGTTTTAACGGTTTTCATGTTCTTTTCATTCCCCCCATGTAACGCCCTGAACACTAAACCCTAGACAGGGAGGTGATTTAATCCTAAGCCCTAAGCTCCCTAATTCTAAGCAGGGGCCCTTTTCTTAGGGGGACATGATTAAGTCAACCTCCGAAAGCAACAGCCTTGGCAAAAGAACGGCCCGTCCGCAAACGAGGCGTTTTCATCTCACCAGATGCTTGAAGGTTTAGGGTATAGGGCCTGTGGTCTAGAGTTTAATGTTTAGGGTTTCACTTGGAGAGTAGGTGGGACGTAGTAAGTAGGATAATAATTTGGAGAATTGGGGCTATTGCATGCCTTATAGGGGTTCTAAGTACATATACTGAGACTTCACAAGTTCCCTGACCCTCAACGCAGGGTCTGAGTTTAATCTTTAAGCCTCTGGGTTCGGGATTCAGGGCTGATGATTCTTATGCAAACTTTTGGGTTACAGGGATTGGTGCTGTCTCTATGCTTAAGGGAGGTTCTGATGTAGAGGGGTATCTTGAGCCCATATCATGACTATGCAAAGATTCTAAAACCATCATACTGGTAATTGACCAAGCTTCTACAGTACTACCAGATGACGACAAATTTTTCCAACCCTAAACCTTTAGCCCCTACCCCGAACCCTAACCCCTGAACCCTAAGCCCCTCATATCCCCTCATCCTCTTATACACTTCGCTTTGGACAATAAGTCCTGACATGCTGGGCGGGCAATCCCTAAACCCTAAACCGTATATCCCAAAACCCTAAACCTTGTACCCTGTCATGCTTGTCGCTCTGGGTCGTCACATAAGGACCAGCTGCTGGTAGGGTAGGATGAGACAGGAAGCTGATATAAAGCCTTTACTGTTGTTATTTACCGGGACCCTCCTTGTAACCCTTAAATATGGGTATACGGTCCCTATTTAGGGTATATAGAGGGTAGAAGGAGGGTCTAGGTATGTATATGTAGGGGAGTATTGGGCTTAGGGCTTACGGCTTGGGTCTTCCAATCTTTTGCATAACGGCTAGGGGGTTCAAGAGATATCGAAGAATATTGTGGAACATCCTGATTAAGCTTGGTTTACTATACTACGAGACTTCCCAGTGTAGGCTCATGCAGAATTTTCAGCATCAACCCGGAATTCCTGATCCGAATCCCTGCCCCCTAGACTCTAACCTTAAATCCTACACCCTAAACCCTAAACGCGAAAACCTACAAACGAAACCCTAAACCCTAAATCTAGGTTCCCCAGTAGCCCCCAAATGATAAGGGTTCCCTTTTTCCTAGTATTCAGCTTTAATAAGGAGACCCCAAAATAAAAAGGGCAAAAGGGTACCACTGGGGTACCTAGAAATTGTAAACCCTAAGCCCTACGTATACACAAGCCAACATCAGGCTGAGGCCCGGTGAGGCCATCTGCACAGCAAACACAGAATGGTTTAGGGTTTAGGATCTAGGGTTTAGGATTTAGGGTTTAGGGTTTATAGTCCCCTTTAAGTAGGTAGAATATGAGTTATATGGGGGATCCTATTACAATATACCCAAAGCCATATTCTATCCATTTAAGGGGGACTTTAGGGTCAGGGCCGTTGAGGGCTCAGGGTTTAGGCTTTAGGGTTAAGGGTCGCTCCTACAAAGCGCACCAGGTAAACGTTCACCAGCACATTCCCCATGGACACTCGCGGAAAACATAAAACTCCTGCTGGTGCTGCACTCACATGGACGTGGCAAATACTTAGCTATAACTTCTTTCATAACCCCCGAAGCTGGCCATCTTGAGGTTACCCAATCAGAAGCATGCGTAAGCCCCCCTGTTATATGTGGTTGCAACTGTCCACATGAGCTATAATCTAAACTCCTAGCATCCCCCTTAATAAGCCCTATAGTACTCCCGTATATAGTGCCCTATATTACCCCCTTTAAGGAGCGTAGACTATCACTCACATGAATATTCAGGTGCTCCACATACAATTCGAAATCCTCCGATGTCGCCTTTCACGGCATTCCACGTCTCTGCCAAGCTCTCTGCCTGCTGTTTGGGGGCCTACTAAGGGTTAACCCCTGGGTACCTATAATGGGAGTATAAGGGAATCCCAAATGGTTAAGGGTCTAAGGTCCAAGCTCAGTCCCAAGGAGTTTAGGACTTAGGATTTTAGGGTTTGGGTTCCGGGTTTGGGTTTTAGGGTTTACATGCGGCTTACAGGAATAGAGCAGACTAGGAGATACATAAGGGCAATGCAGGGCCTATATGGGGGAAATACACAACTGAAATCTACTTCTAACACCTGAACCCCAGAGAGGCGGTCGAGGGTAGGAAGTTAGGGCCTAAATGCCTGGAATACTGGTTCTGGTAGTTTTTTCTTGTCTCATATATAGATATATGAAGGAATGCTAGTCGTAACGATTTAGGCTCCTATAGTAAGGGTTAGGGTTTCGGGTCTTAGGAGAGGGTTTGGAATTAGAGAGGTTTCGGACTTAAACCCTCGGCTCTACAGTCTAGTTCGAAATTTGAGCCTTTGAGAAAGGTCCATTTCCGCCTACCCAAGCAAACAAACCCTTGCTGGATGTTCACCTGTATTTATTTATATGAACTACGGTAAATTGTTCCCCCATAACGGACATAGGCTCCTCTTTGGGAATATGCTAAGGACTATACTAAACTACCGTGCGCACCCGTAATCGCGCCCTAAAGTCCCTAACCCCCCATGTCCCTCAACCCCAAACTCCTTGGCCCCTTCGCGTGTAGACCTCCAGGTCCTAAAGCTTCAGCCCTTAAACCCCACGACGCCCCCACCCAGTGTGATAGTCTATAATGAATGAGGGTAGGATTCAGGGCTATCTATAGAGCGCAATTCAGGTTGAGAGAGTGCATTGGAATTACCATTTTGTCTGTTCCAACACTGTTTGGGGTGTGGAGCTCAGGGGCCCGGGCCAGCACAACCACACGTACAGGGGCCCAGGCTATGCCAGCGCCCCCACCCAGAAAGGCAGCATGCCGATGGCCAAGCCGCTTAGAAGAAGCTGCATCCACTTGCCACTTGCTGAGCGTCGCATCCGTAGGAGGGTTCACGGCTGATGGCAGGCCACTGGAGGGGTCAGCTCCTGAAATCTCTACCATCTGCGCACCTAGAGGGTAGGAGGAGGGTCTAGGGATATACTTCTTGTTTGACATGGGTGGTTCTCAAAATTATGGTCCCTTTCTGGATCCCCTCTATAGTCCGGCACCTAGAATTTAGGGTACCCAAAAAAGGTGATAATTTTGACAACCACCCACATGATGTTTGTACAACCATGGTCCACGGTTTCTGAGCCAGAGCCGAGCATGATGGTCGTCAGGCCAGGAGAAGAGCCAATCGCCCTCCACGGCAGTAAGAACACCGTGCTCCCGGGCACTGGCATGAGCCACAGCAAGCCAGAAAGCTGCAGCGATGTTTGCCGTAAAGCATATATATATATATATATCTAGGGGTTATATAGGGGTTGTATGTATATATATATACTATAATATATATATATTAATGGTTATATAGCGGTTATATGGGGGTTACATAGGGATAATGGAAAAGAGAATGGAAACTACTATTTGGTACTTCCCTAAATTTGGGGGACCCCAATATAGACCCCCAAATGCTATAATCCTTATTATAGGGACCCCATTGTGGGAAACTTCCACTTAGGGTTTAGGATTTAGGCTGAGCCGTGGCGAGTCCTCGAGGGGCAGCGTCTGTTGCCCCATATCACGCACTTCCCTCCTCACAACTGTTTTTTCTGCCTTCATGCCTTAATACCCCCTAAACCCTAAACCCTGGGACTAAATTCTCTTCTTCATGGTAAAGGCCCGAATCTGCAGCATGGGCCATGGAACGTGAGCCCATAAATCCTAAACACGACTACACGTCAAGCAGATTCAACCCAGGCTTTTGCATGTGAGGCTTCACAGTGGGGGATTACAGGGTTTAGGCTTTTATGGTTTAGGGGTAGTAAGATGCTCTAAACATCATTCCACAATTCTCATGTCAATCCCAGATTTAAACCAAGAACGTAAGGCCCACCTTGCACCTAATGGTCTACACAAACCGCAGCTACTGTACCCTAAGGGTCCAAGTAC
>CAJNIZ010016435.1:25900-43793 GCA_905231905.1 Symbiodinium pilosum
GGTTTAGGGTTTACGGTTTAGGTTCCCTGCTTGGACGATCTGTTGACTTAGTAGGTCTAGATACTATCCCTCTCATGAGCCCAATAGACCCTGTTACTAAGTAGACTCATTAAGTCAAGAGATCCAAAAAATATGCTGTGAATTAGGGTTTTGGGGTTTAGCGGTTTAGGGTTTAGGTCAGAAGGCTTGATTTTAGGAATCAGGATTGAGCGTTGAGGGTGTAAGGTTTAGGTTGGGTACTGCCCCCCCTCAGTAACAGTTGGATAATAACTATAATATGGTTAGATATAGCCCTTAATAGGACCCCTAATATGGACTGTTACTGGGTGGAGGCAGTACCCAAGGATTAGGGTTTGGGGTGTAGGGTTTAGGGATCAAGGCCTCTCCTGGGCTTAATGTTTAGCGGTACGGTGTTCAGGGTTTGGCGTACCTCCGGTTAGCAAGAGATGAAGGAGTCCCTGTAGTAGTCCTTATACAAACCTCCAATTATGGAATTGCATACTCTACATTTGCTTGTCCACTCCTTCATTCCCAGCTAACCAATCCCTAAACCTTAAACCCCAGAGGTAAGTTAGGGGTTGAACACACCAACCCCTAGACACATAAACGCCAACCCTCGAGTGATGGGACTGAGGTTCGGGTTTTGGATCTTCGGTTCAAAGTTCAATTACTTACCTATCACATCCTTGAGGGGTAGGTTCGAGGGCGGTCGGTACACGGAAACCTTGAGGCTTCGACAGTATTCGGGAAGATTAGAAATTGAAACTTACAAGGTATCTACCCCTTTGAACCAACTCCCCTTTATGATCTGTTAAATCAAGGATTATAAGTTTTAAGTTTGCGCGCTCAAGGATATTTGAGTAGCGCTTTTTGGTGATTGAACTCAGTAATGAACCCAGTAAGATTATATTCCTTATTTAAAATACTATACCCAAAAAGGAGGATATAATCTTGCTCTATAATGGGTACCATAGTACCCCCAAATAAAATATTACTCATTTGGAAGACTTTGTAAGTAGTTACAACCGTGCTACTCACCCTACCTAGAATCCCCTCAACTGGACTCATATAGGTTACCTGAGGCAGACAGGGCCACTTGCAGGTTTATGCTATACTTAAGTCCCATGAACAGCTAAGCTGGCATGCACTCATGAGCCCTCTAGAGCAAACCCTGCAGCTATACAAGAAAACCACTACTTAAGTGATTCCCCTCTACAATAACAGTTTGCACTACAAATGCTAAAAGCTACAAAAGCAACGGAAAACATCATCAAGGACGGTTATTGTAAGGGGGCATGACCCACCCCATATATAGCGACCTTGCGCTGATAGTATTAGTCCCCATGCAGCCTGTGCGTATGACAGTCTGCGCCTCATTGCATACAGTTCAACAAGTAATCACGTCCCCGTAACTGTCAACCCCCCCACCCCCTAAAAATGAATACCACCCAATACCGTTGATGGATGAAATCTTGCACCACCTAGGGGCCCTAAACTACTGCAATTCCTATGACTTTAGGGACTTAAGGTAGTGCAAGATTTCATCCGTCAACAGGTATCACCCAAATATCTATATATATATATATCTATATATATATATAGACACACATTTGTTTTGGCAGGGGAAGTTGAGCATTAGGCAAGCTAAGACTCAAATTATCTACTGGTTCTAAGCAGGGAATAAGGGAATATATGACATGGGGAATCTTGTAAAAGGATCTTCTTCCCTGTACCCTACTAAGCCCCAGTAAGATTACGGCTAGGGTTCTAGAATGACCAATGACCCACAAAAGCGACTTCTCCCTTCCCTAAGGATCCAAGTACCGAATAATTAGGTATTTGGGATTTGGTAAGAGTCATTTTAATAATGTTGGACCTCCTTTATTGTAGAGGTCCCCTATAATGTGTTTTGGGGCTGGCTTATTCAGGACCTGGGAAATGGTTTGAGGCCTCCTATAATCTGTTTTGATTTTGGGGCCCTAAAAATATAGGAAGGATTCTCAACAATCCCTTTTAAATCAGTCTACAGGGACCTCAGAAGCGTGGGAGCTCAGGGGGGCCGTGTTGAGGATCCCTAATTTCTATTTTTCGGAGGGGCCTATTGTTAGGGGGGGGGCCGTACTTATTAAAGAGGGCCCAACATTACAGGTTTTGGGTAAGTATATGGTAGTTTCCCTAAATTACCGTTCCCAAAATGGGGGAAATGTATATAGGGATCCGTATTATAATGGGAACCCAAATATACGACCCCGTATTATAGGGAATTTAGACCAATACCCATATGATTAGTACTTGGACCCTTAGGGCTTCTCATGCTGTCCCAGCCACGCGTCGTGCGTCCTCAGAAGAGCCTGGGGCGACGCCATGCGTGGAGCTACCCGCCAAGTGGACAGCTTCTCGCTCCTGTTACTTGGAGGGTCACGGGGACTTGGTATGTCAGTAGGGTTTCGGGTTTAGGGTTTAGGGTCAGGGGGGACTGAGTAAGTAGGTTATAAGCCTATAAGCCATATAGTAGCCCCAATTATCCCTATATTAACCGACTTACCAAGTCCCCATGATCCTCCAAGTAATCCAAGTAAGTGGCTGAAATGGGCGACCTGGGTGGTTTAGGATTTAGAGTATGGTTCTGAACAAGTTAGTTTAGGAAGTTAAAGTACGTGGAACAGTAGAATGAACAAGTTAGTTTGGGAAGTTAAAGTACGTAGAGCAGGAAAATTATGGTCTTTTGGGCCATCATGTAACCTACTTTCGAGGTCAAAGTAGAAAAGACATATTTGAGCCACAGTCTAAACTCCTTGTATCCCCCTTAATAACTCCTATAATAGTCCTCCTATATACTCCCGTATGTTACTGCCCCTGAAGGACACTAGACTGTAGCTTATGTTTCGGGTTCCAGATTGGCGGGGGAAGTTTAGTTGGTCGCAGGAGTTGGGGGCATATAGGGTTAGGGGTTTACTTGGAGGGTCATGAGGACTTAGTAAGTAGGTGAATAATGGGGTAGTTTGGGTTATTATATGGCTTATTGGGGTTCTTAGCCTACTTACTAAGTCCTCATGACCCTCCACCAAGTAGGGTTCAAGGCTTAGATGCCCTAAACCCTAACTCCCAACACGATGGAAGCTGGAAAGCCGGAGGACTTCTGCTATAGGAACTGGGTTCAAAATGTCCGTAGGGTGGACAGCTGAGGTGGTAGGGAAAGACATGCTGACCCCAAAAAACAACCCCTAGATCCTACACCGTAAATCCCTAAATCCTAAACCCTATATCCTAAGTCCCAGACCCTAGGGTCCTAAATCCTTAGCACTAAACCCTAACATCCTAGGCCCTAAACCCTCAAGCCCATATAAACTTACCATTGCTGGGTTCCTAAATTTTCTTAATTCCCAAACTTCAAAATTTCAAAACTAAAAATCCACCCCAAAACCTAAGTAATGGTCATACATATAAACCCTAAGCCCTACACCTTGGACCCTAAAAACCCTTAGATCCTACACCCTAAGCTCTAAAACCTAACTCCTACGTCCTAAACCCTAAATCCTTAACCCTTGACCCTAAAATGCCTGAGATCCTAAACCCGAACCCCTAAACCCTAAAACCTCAAAAACCCTAAGATGCTAAACCCTAAACCCTTAACCCTAAAAGTCCTACGATCCAAGCCAAGCGGCGGCTCTGACCATGGCCCCGTCCCCGCAGCTGTCACAGCGGCGACTTGCACCACGTACCTTGGGGTCTTTCAGGTTTAAGGGTTAAGGATGTAGGGCTAAGGGTTTTTGGGTTTAGGACGTAGGGGTAAGGATGTAAGGTTTAGGATTTAGGGTTTAGGACTTAGGGTTTAGGATGTTGGCTTTAGGATTTAGGGTTTAGGACTTAGGATGTAGGGTTTGGGATTTAGGGTTTGGACTTCGGCTTTAGGATGTAGGGTTAGGATTTTGGGTTTAGGATTCAGGGTTCAGGATTTAAGGTTAAGGTCAAGGGTTGAGGGTTTAGGCTTTAAGGTTTGAGGACTTGGGATTCAGGTTTTTGGGACTTTGGGTGTAAGGAGTAATGTTCGCGGGTAAAGGCTTTGGGGAACAGGCTTTTAGGGTTTTGGGATGAGCGTTTAGGGCTTGGATTTTGATGTTTTGGATCAGGGTTTATGATTCAGATTCCAGGATTTAGGTTCCCGAAACCCTAACCCCAAAGAAAACATGTTTGGAAAGGCCGGGCCGTTTGTACTGGGGAGGAGGAGTACCCGTGATGATCAGGCTACTGTATGTGTTTAGGGTTTATATGGTTGAGGGGGGTAAGCCCGCTTCAGGACCTTGATAATTTGCTTCTTCGAAGGGGCTTTCTATAAGACACTGCCGCCGTATCCCGCAGCTGTAAATAGCTCCATAGCATAGCTTAGCACTTTGTTTACACACCTATTGGGGCTCAGGTTTACCCCGAACTGTACATACCTCAATATCATAGGGTCCCAAGAGGCCCCCCCCCCCCACATAACAACCCCCAGAATAAGGACATGTAGGGGTTGCAAACGTCATAATAAACATTATTACTTATTTAGGGCCTATTTTGGGGGCCTGAAATGTGTGGGACCACCCGTAGGACCCTATGGTCAACAGCATAGCCAAGCTGCTGTCGCTCTGGCAGTAAGCCCCGAAGTGCAAAGCGGAGCATGTCGTTGCTCGCGCACTCCTGGCACATTTCCATAATATCCTAAAAGGAAGTTGTCTAGGTTCCCCAGTAACCCCTTAATAATGAGGGTACCCTTTTTCTGCCATTCAGCTTTAGTAAGGAGACCCCGAAATACAAAGGGGAAAAGGGTACTACTGGGGTACCTAAATGTAAGAGAACCCAAAGTTCTCTTGGATAGTCTGTTTTATCGGGGGCCCCGGGAAGCTGTCTGCATGTCTCCAGTGCGCGGGTTTTGCGTTTTACTCAGCCCCGTGCAAAAGTCCGAAAAGTCCTCGGATGATATGGGGGAGGGGGTGTATAGGAGAAATCTGAAAGTTCGCATGTGCGGAACCCCATGAGACCCGAACACATACTCAAGATAGACATCGTGGGTGATCTTGTGCTCGGACCACAAATTGTCCAACCACCATCCCTTCACAGGATAATCCCTCCACGGTTCGTAGCCAGAAGTCGCCACTTTCAATGTTCCGACCTGTGCTGGAAGCTCAGCATAAAGAACAGAACATATGCATACATGTATGATTTATTTGACATGAAACCTCCGTACCTATTTTGAACCCATTCGGATTGCCTTGTTTGCGAAGACGTAAACGTGGCCGTGGTTTTTGAACTCCCTCACCTTTGTCCCACGCCCGGAAGTGGGCTGAGCCTTGGGGCGGACCCCATTGAATGTCACGGCACGCACCCCTGTCCAGTCTACTGGCTTGCCAAATTCCATAAACGCGTGGAGGTGCGTACGCCCCTCCACCTCAGCATGCGTGGACATTTCTAGTGTTGTGCTCCACCGTGCCAAGAACTCGAGGGTCTGCAGCCATGCGATGAAAGGTTCCCACCATTCTTCATCAAGCGCTGGTGAGTTCCACGTAAAAAGGCAGGAGCTCGCACGTAGGCGAAAACCTCCAGCAGCCGGACCTTACGAACGGGAAATTGAAAACCTAGCCAAAAACATTGACCCGAAACCAAAAAAAAATCCGTGCTGCCGAAACGCCACCATCACCTGCACCAGGCTCTGCAGGTGCGGCCGCCGCTGCCGGAGCATCCACACTTGCGTATCATGCCCGAGACGTGGAAATGCTGGAACCTGCAGGCAACAAAGCGAAAAACCTCTTTCCAAATCATGCATACCCACTAAACCCACCTCTGGCAAGTTCCCCTCGTATTCTGCGACGATGGAATCCAGTTGCTGCCGTTGCTCAAGTGAGCAAAGTCCGCGAACCTTCAGGGGCTTTCGAGGAAATTTGCTCAATACTCTTCAACTCTGTTTCCACCCATGGGAATTGGCCTGGCCTGGTTCGCGAGATCGGAAAAAGTCTCCCGCTTCCT
This sequence comes from Symbiodinium pilosum, assembly GCA_905231905.1. NCBI lineage: Eukaryota > Dinophyceae > Suessiales > Symbiodiniaceae > Symbiodinium > Symbiodinium pilosum. The sequence continues at coordinate 31,901 of CAJNIZ010016435.1, forward strand.
TTCTGAACAGGGTGGATCTTGCGTCTCCGGAACGTTCACTTCAACCATGAATTCGCGGAGCTCTGCGCAAGCCTTCCGTTTGCGCTGTACTGTGGCCCGTTTGGCCTCCATCGTCGCAAGCTGTCCTAAAGTGTTCAACACCACCTAATTGCGAAAGCGACATGGTGGTCTCAAGGGCAACCTCACGCACGAGGCTCGCAGGCACCTTGGCGTAAGAAAAGGATGGAAGTGGGTGGGTCAAGAAATTTATTGTGCTGCCATTTGTTGCAAAATGCTATGAACCATACATGGCTGTGGATAGGCAAAGGATCAAGCACAAGCTCACGTGGCAAGTGATAAGGTGTAAAGCAGACTTGAATGCACGTTCAAAGTGTTCTGAAGAAATTTGAGCCGAGATTCCCCGAAACAGGCAGTTTTGCATCTTCATATGTGTTTATGGCGGATTGAAGTTTCCCAAGGCCTAGGTCCACATTGCACTTAGCACCCCTGCTAAAAGAGAACAATTTAGGATTAAGGCTCCGGGTTATGGGTTTAGAGTAAGTGCCCTGGCGATAGTAATGGGGAACCGCGAAAACAACTATCAAAGGTTCAAGGTTCTAGCCCTAAACTCTAAACCCTGAACCCCAAATTCCCACATCTAAGGTTCTAGCAGCGTGTCAAGGGAAAGCTTGTCGGGATCCAAGCAGGTGCGACAATGAACAATAAGGGGCTTCCTAAAATTAGGTGTACCATTTTTGGGGTGCTATAGGTTATATAAGGATATATAGGATTATATAGGGGTCTATAGGGTTTAGGGTTTGGGGGTTTCTCAAAATTAGAGGTACCTTTTTTGGGGGTCCACATAATAAGGACTAGAGTATTTGGGAGTCTATATTGGGGTCCCCCTATTTAGGAATCTACCATAGAATTATATAGACTTCATTGTTCATGGCGGAGCATTTCTCACTAAGGTGCGAAGTCTAAGGGACACTTTTACCCCAAACTCTAAATCTCTGACGGTCGAGGGGTAGTCGGGGCTTGGGTTTCAGCACTCCCTTCGATACACAACCGGCGAAAAAACTGGGCTCTTGTTGGCAATCACCCTAAACCCTAAACCCGGGTCCGGCCTCCACGCCTTAACGGCGTTTGATAGAGTCATATTCAGGGCTCTATGTGTCCCAGTCTAAACTCCTAGTATCCCCCTTAATAACCCTCATAATAGTCCCCTATATAATCCCCTATATAACCCCATTCAAGGAGTTTAGACTACAGCTCATATATTGATGTTCTCAAGTTCCAGCTGCTAATGAGTCGGGGCAGTATCCAAGGAATGGATTTCACGTGGAGCAAGCAAGCAAGTTTTCAACCATCGGCCCAGAGTGGGCCCAAGGTTTCAAGGGTACGCTTAGGGTTTGGGGTTTAGGGCTGAGAGCTAGGCTTTCCGATATTTGCGAAAGCGAAATCGTTTATGGCCCTCTTTCCCTCTCGTTGGCTCATGCTGAGCCATGCACGTGCAGGACACTAAACCTCAACTGCCAGCACCTTACTGTAGATAGAGGGCATTTTGCACGACTTGAGGTATCTACTCCATACCCTACTTGAAGGTTCATAGGATCTTGGGAACACTATGACAGAGGTTCTGGCCATACTTATCGTTGGGGTAATCTCTGTAAGGCCAACTAGGGGAGGGGCCCCCTAGTTATAAGTTGGGTTATAAGTTAGGATAACTATGGTTGTAAGTTCCATAAGTTCTAGTTACAGGATTTATCAGATTAGTTATGTAACAAGGGACCCCTCCTTGTAGGGGAGGTTATTAGTTTTGCAACACCCCCCATAGCCAACCTGGAGTCGAGGTAGAAGTCCAGGTACAAGTAAGTACTGATTTAAATCTCACATTCCAGGTAGGCATTACAGTGGGTTCTGGGTTGGGAGACCGAGGTTTCAGGGCTTTAGGGTTTAGGTCTTCACCTGGGTTTCTAATCTTCATAAGGCAGTAAAGACGGATCTTTGAAACCGCTAAACACTAGACCCTAACCTTGGGACCATGCGGGAGCTTACTGAAGGCATCCAGCCTTCAGTGTCCTTTCACCGTGTTTTAAGTACGCATTCCCCTTTTTTCTGTTAAGGAACGAAACCTAACTTTCCATATCACGGTTATATGGTAAATGACAGCCTTTCCTTCTCCTTATCTTAAACTCATTAATAGCAACCCAATTTAATTATGCAGCTAGCCCCCGCCTTATACTACCCCTCCAAGATCCCCGTTCATTAGCTTAATCGACCGGCTATACCTAAATAACCCGGTTTAGAGGGGTTTAGGGTTTTAGGGTTTGGGGTTTAGGGGTTTAGGTTTTGGGGGGTTTAGCGTTTGGGGTCAAGGGAGTCAAGGGGGAGTTAGTGCCGCATGAGGGTGAACGTTACCCGGCGAATCCAGAATTTCTAACTGTCGGATCCAGCCGGCTGAAAGGGTGGATCTTCTTCAGCTCATCTAATCCGACGGGTCCCAAGTACGCCATAAGTGAATACTTGGGGATCTGGGTACTTGGAGGGTCGTGGGGAGTAGAATAATAACCCCTATAAGCCATATAATAACCCCAATTACCCCGCATTATTAACCTACTTGCTAAGTCCCCATGACCCTCCAAGTAGTATCAATTGCACGCTGTTGAGGGTTTAGGGCTGGAACCTTAAGGTCTTCAGAATGTCCAAGCTCGTCCTGAAGGTAAGGAACCACTGCACACAGGCTGGTAGGCCAGAAACATACTTTACTTGGAGGTTTCCCAAAATTAGGGTTACCTTATTGGGGCTCCCTTAGAATTAGGGTCAAAATATTTTAGGGTCCATATTGGGGTCTCCCGATTTAGGGAAACTACCACTTGGAGGTTGGCGGTACTTGGTAACTAGTTGTAAGAACTGCGCCAGCAGCGCTTTTGAGGTTGCCCCGCCTGTAAGTATAGCTATGGCCCCGGCTATACAGTTACCAAGTCCCATGAACCTTCAAGTACGGGCCTAAATAATTCCAGTAGGGTTTAGAGTTTAAGGCCTCAAGCAAATGTCAATAGCCTATCTGAGGTAGCCCATGCTGCAATTATACGAGGAATCTGAGACGAGAATCCCTGAACCCTTAGCCCCAACAAGACACCTAGGAAGAGCGGGAAGTAGCAGAAAGTAATGTAGACACCAAAATCATCACCACTATCATGTTGAACTTTATTTGAGACACCCTTTGCCTTAGCTATAAAAGGATCTTAGAACCATACTGCTGGTCATTGCTAGGTTAGGGTTTGGGGTTAAGAGTTCGGGCTTAGGCCCTGTATGATCTTATTTCCATGTTCCAACTTTCCCTAAAACCCTAAACCCTATAACCCTATAACCCTGAAAGCTGTTGGTCCTCCAGTAGTTCCACCCTTTCCTCGGTCGGCCAGTCTACGGGGCAGCTACAGATAAGAGAGCATCTCTCTTGGGCTTCAGCGCTGAATCTGCAGGCGGGGAGTACCCATTGCTTCTTCGAAGCTTATATGGGGGGACTCTGGGTCCCGTGAGTACAACTGCTGGATATGCTTGGGTCACACGCACAGTTACTACTGTTGATACCAAAGAACTTAGACTTCCGCCTCTCCCAAGGTTTAGGGCAGTTAGGGTCATGCAGGATTTTCAGCGTCCACCGCAAGTATTGCAACTCCAAGTAGGGGTAAGAGTGGGCCAACCTTTGCTACGGAATCCATGAGCCTCGGAGGAAGCAGGAATCCAAAAGAACCTTCGCTAGTTACGGTGGATATTGCAGCACCAGAGATCCCAAGAGTATTGTTTTTGTACTGGGCTACATAGAGGGTATAGAAGGTGTTGCAAGATTTCGTAGGATATAGGGTAGTTTCTAGACTTAAAGGGGACCCCAATATAGACCCTAAAATGCTGCGAGCCTTGGTAAGGAGACCCTCATAATCATAAGGGTACGTACCCTTGATTTAGGGAAAGCCCCCTGTTTCCCTAGACCTCTAAGCAGTGGCCCTAGGGTTCCACGTAGCTTCGGCCCGAGAGTCTAGCACAAAATGGTCCCTATACAAATCCAGTAAGGACCTCCAAATCCTCTATCTCTGGAGTTCCTTAAAGAAACACCCGCCTAACTACAGGGGCCCCGTGGGTACTTGGATGGTGTCTTGACTTTGTACGTCTACCTACTATCCCGGAAACCCCTCGTTATGAGCAAGCCCCAAGCCCTTAACACGCGGTTTAGGGTTTAGGGTTTACCCATAAATCCTACAACTCTTATATACCCGCATAAGACCCCTATATGAAATTCCTCCAAGCAGTTTCTAAGGCCGAGACCACCGTGACCCATGGCCCGTTCTTGCCGTAGCTGCGGGCACCTGGGCACTGGGTGGAGGCTCAAGGCTTCTCCTGGGTTTAAGACATAAGGTTTAGGATTTAGGTTTTACGATTTAAGGCCCGTTTATCGGAATTTCGGAACCTGACATTGAGACTTTTTCCCTAGATAGGACTATTTCCTATTTGAGCCAGGGCATCCAAGCCTATATATAGATAGTACGCGCCAAAGAGTACCTTCTCTAGGCTATCTGGATGCCGGCTAAATCACAAGTTCAAGGTGTGGCACCCTAAGCCCTAAACCCTAAACTCTGAACTTTGAACCCTAAACCCTAAACTCTGAACCCTAAACCCTAAACACTATACCCTAAGCCCTACGCAAAAAAAAAGGTGACGTGGTGCTAAGTTGCCCCAGGTCCGTGCTTGGAGTTTAGGGTTTACCGTTTAGGCATCCTGGCTTCAGGTTGAAGAAAAGTTGGTGGGTTCCCAAAATTAGGCGTACCATTTTGGGGGGTCCATATAATAAGGATTATAGTATTTTGGGGTCTATATAGGGTCCCCCTATTTTGGGAAAGTGCCAGTTAGGGTGGAAGGTTTAAGGTTTAGGGTACAGGATTTAGGGTTTAGCTTTCAGGGTTTAGGGTTTGGGGTTCAGCTTTCAGGGTTTAGGGTTTTGGGTTCCGCTTTCAGGGTTTAGGGTTTAGGGTTCCACATGCTCTTCGAACTCTTTGACGTAGTTGCCGAGGTCTCTGCCAGCATTCACGTGAGCTACAGTCTAAACTCCCAGCAACCCCCTCATATCCCCTATAGCATTCCCCTACATAACCCCTTGTATAACACTCCTTTATGGAGTTTAGACTATAGCCTATGTAAACCCTAAACCCTGAACCTACACCTTAGACCCTAAACCCCCGGGCTAGGAGCCAAATAGTTGGCCCCACAGGAGTTTACGGCTCTTAGGGCTTAGGGTTCTAGGGCGTCGGATAGCAGAAGTCCTCCAGGTTTCCAGCTTCCATCGTTTTGGGAGTTAGGGTTTAGGGCATCTAAGCCTTGAACCCTACTGGGGGTCATGGGGAGATAGGAAGTAGGTTAATAACCCCTATAAGCCATATCATAACCCCAATTATCCCACTATTATACTACTTACTAAGTCCCCATGACCCTCCAAGTAAACCCCACACCCTAAACCGTAGAGCTAGAAGCCAACAGTTGGACCATCATTATGCCCCTGCCCCACCCCACAGGGGTTTACGGCTCTTAGAGTTTAGGGTTCTAGGGCGTCGGATAGCAGAAGTCCTCCAGCTTTCCAGCTTCCATCGTTATGGGGCAGGGTTTAGGGTTTAGGGTATAGGATTTAGGGTGTAGGGTTCTAAGCCTAAGCCCTACCCTAGGTTCCAATCCCAAATCGTGTCAAATAGCTGCCAAGGCCTCCGAAACTTCACGTCAAACTGGACAAAGGAGTTTCCCAAAATTGGGTGCTGTTAGAGCTCTACGAAGGGCACTTAGACGTAGGGCTTCAAACCCAGTTAGGCCTATAGTCCCCCTTTTAATAGATAGAATATGGCTTAGGGGATATGATAACAAGATCCCCATAGACCCCATATTCTATCTTATCTACTTAAGGGGACTATATAGTTACCAAGTCCCACGAATCTACACCCTGAACCTAAGCGCAAAACCTAAACGGACCCCCCAACCCAACTTAAACCCGAATATACCCTATTAGAATACCCAAAGGATCCATGTACCTACATAGTATATACTTAGGCCCCAAAGNNCCCTTTGGACCCAAAGTATCTACTGGATAAGTTAAGTACATAGACCCTTTGGGATATAGTAGTTTCCATTTTCCTTTCCACTATCCCTATATTACCCCAATTTACTTGCGTATTCCTGAACCGCGTTCCTGGGCCCAGCTGCACTCGTAGTACCTGGCGCTGTAGCCTCGCTGGTCCAGAAGAGGAAATTCGGAGTTCAAAGCTTAACCAGGCTAATTTAGAATCATTTCACTTCCCAATTTAAAGCCATTTTGGTACTATTCCCTATATATACCACCACTTAGGGTGAGGTCGGGTGAGGTCGCTTCAAATTGGTTCGAGTTGCGTGGTTTAGGCAGTTCATGGGGCATAGTAGCTACTTATACCTGGGGCCATAACTCTACTTTTGACTTGGGTGACTTATAAGGCCGAGCCATAAAAGGTTCAGTGTGGTTACTCAGTCCTACGAACCTCCAAGTAGGCCGGCTTTTGAGGGCTTAGGAATTAGGGTTTAGGGGTTACGTAGGGGTCTACAAAGAAGGTGTGTCCCTTAGGATTCTAGGGAAACATGCGACCAGCTTATACGGATTCTGAGGAACCCTCTCAGAGGCTCTCTGGGGGTTGTTCAGAAAAAGCTGCCATATTAACAGACATGAGTGTTTCCTGAACTGGCGTTCAGAAGATAATATTGGATGATATCTGGCCATAGCTTGGGTTTGCACTACGCAAACGCTCAGCCCGAAAGAGTCGTGGGCTTTTGGTTTCCCCCACCCCATAAAAACTAGGACCCTGTTGTAATCATGTGAGCCATAGTCTAAACTCCTAGTAGCCCCCTTAATAAGCCCTAGAATACCCTCCTAGATAATCCCCTATAAAACCCGCTTTAAGGAGTTTAGACTATAGCTCATGTGATAGTCATAGGGTCCTTATTATGGGGGTTGGGGCAACTCGATCCTTCTATTACAGGATAGACCCTAAAACCCAAACCCCAAAGCCCTAAACCCTAAACCCCAAAGCCCTAAACCCTAAACCCCAAAGCCCTAGACCCTAAGCCCTGAACCCTGAACCCTAAAGCCCTAAAGCCTAAACCCTAAAACCCGAACCCCGAAGATTGACTTCGGAGGGCCCGGGATGGTCCAGTTTCTGACGCTTGCTGTGCAGAATGACATTGAATCCCAAGGGTTTAGGGTTTAGGGTTTAGGGTTTACGGGTCCATGTACCTATCCAGTAGATACTTTGGGTCCAAAAGGGTTGCTATATAGGTACTTCGGGGCCTAAGTATATACGATGTAGGTACATGGACCCTTTGGGAACATGCAATTTGGGCTTATGTTCTAGGGCAGGGTCAGGGTTTAGGGTTCATCATGGGTTCCCCTACCTCCTCCCCCTTTCGAGGCGGGATAGTGAGGGCTAATTACGGGTAAGCCTTGGGCGGGCAGTAGGGAAACTCATGCGTCTAAGGGCCATTGTTAGTGTACGCCTAGACTTGATGCAGAAAAACTCCGTAGCACACCATCATAATACCATAACCCTAAACCCTAAACCCTAAACGCTAAACCCCAGACCCTACACCCTAAGCCCATACTTCCCAAGGCTTAGATTACTTAAGGCCATGCAGGATTCTTTGGTATCAACCTGGAGCGTTGAACCACTTGGTATCCTCATACATCCCCGTGTACCCTTAACCCTCCCTTTATCCTTCAGTTTGGGGGTTTAGGGTTTAGGCTTTATGGTTGTGGTGATGCCTGTTTCCTAGATGGCCATTCTGGAATATGACATCAGGGTTTAGGGTTATACTTTCCAACCCGAAATAATCTCCTCAAAGGCCCGCTAGATCAACCAACATAACCCCTGTAAGGAGCCACGCAGTCTTTCGTATCCATCGTACACCTAGCCCTAAACCCTAAACCTCAGGGGGCTCAAAAGATGAGATGAATATAAATGTGCTAAAGGATTCCGTTGTAGATCTTATTCCGTTGGGGCTTTTTTCCCCTACTCCACCTCCCTCTTCCGAGCCACCTGTAGAACCTAAGCCACAAAGTCTGAAACCCAGTTGCTGGTTACATCGCTGGCTTCGCCACGCGACCAGTCGGGCACTGCGCCTGTCAACTATGGGAGCCCCGAGGGTTTTCCTCATATGGGCTAGTCTAAACTCCTTGAAGGGGATTATATAGGGGACTATTATAGGGGTTATTAAGGGGGATACTAGGAGTTTAGAGTATGGCTCATATGGGGATACGTTAGGGTGTATGGTTTAAGTTTAAGGTTTAGGGCTTAAGTTTTAGGGCTTCGGGTTTAAGCTTGAGGGATATGAGGCCCAAAAATAAGATGCACAAGGCAATGGAACATGAAATGGACACCGGGAGTTTATAGGGAATTTGAATTGGGATTGACACTTCCATTCAGCTAAGGTCTGTTCAGGAAGGACCTTCAGAGTTAAACATCTCAGCATTGCCCTTAAGTAGATAGAATATGGGTTTGGGTATATTAGAATAAGATTCCCATATACCCCATTTTCTAAAACCCTAAACCCTAAACCCTAAACCTAAACCCTAAACCCTAAAGGACTATATATATATATATATACCGTGTTTAGGGTGGCGGTCGAGCCCCGCTCGAGATGAAATCTTCTGTCCGGTCCTGCACAGACCCTCAGTATCACTGAAAAACATCACCGGGTTTAGGGTTTAGGGTTTAGACCCTCAGTATCACTGAAAAACCTCACTTTAGTGAGGCTGAAGACATATTTCGCAGCCCTAACTTTCCCTGAATCCCCAGCCCAGCCCCAGCAGGTAATGTAGAAGCGCGGCAGGGTTTAGGGTTTAGGGAGCAAAATTCTAGAGTTGTGTCTATATGTAGGTCCACCTGTCAAAGCCCTGCTTTTACTTCCCTGAGCCTCTACATTACTCGGCTCCGACGAGACCACTAGGACATAATCCGCCCTCCGGTAAGTACAATCCAAGAAGTCCAGCGGTACAGCATGCCACCTGGCACCCCTGACCAAAAGTGGGGGCTTGCCTGACTATAGTATGAACCTTGCTTAGGAAACACAACGGTTGATGCTCTGATTTGTCGGCTTTGAGCAAGAAAAAGGCCTGCACATTCGAGGATAAGATGGCTGTGGTACGCATGAAGGACACGCGCGCGGATCGCCTGGTGTAGGATTTGAGGGCTAAGTGCCAAGGTTTAGGATAGGAATTAGGTTTTAGGTTGTAAGTTTTGAGAGAGCGAGATTAGGGCTGAGCGTTTAGGCTGGAGTTACCCTCACAAAGTAACATCGCCTGTCAATCGGGTTTCGTGTTCAATGACTCTTGGGGCTTCAGGACCTTTGGAGGTGTCTGGGGCGGAAAGGCTTGGGGGAGTGAAACAACGCGGGTTCTCTGCGGTGGCTCTACATCATGACTTTGCCACACTGGTTGACATCGTAACTGCACGAGCGGCAGAATCAAAGGCTCAAGTCTTTGACAGTTTACCCTGCGCAGGGCGCTGGGTTAAGGCTTAGGGGCTTAAGGTCATTTAGGGGGTGTATAGGGAAACTCTCGCCCCAAAACTACGATCTGCGGTTACCTCAAAACTAATATTTTAACACGGTGCGTAAAAGTTCCCTAAGTTTGCGTTCAAAGAGCATGCGCGTAGGCTGCATAGCGGATGCTTTCGGACTCCCCGCTTGGGGATTCGGATTGAGGGCTTTGGGTTTTCAAACAAATTCAATTTCCCTGTCAGTGTGTGAATCCCGTGCTCACACGTCTTGTACCTCATCACCCCCGTTCCCTAAAAAAACCTTCTGAACAGTTATGCGTTATACATTAGGGGGATATCTATCATGATAGGGGGGGTTATTTGCGAAGAACGGCAATCAACCAGCGGGGTCTGCTGCTTGTACATGCAGGCGCATCACTTTGCAGGACCTTGCAAATAGGTAATATACCAAGTGCCCTTTAAGAATTTGTTATACTCCTACTGTAATTTCTGGAAATAAGTTCCCTACCCAGGATCCCACAAAGCAAGGCCGCAGCAAGTTCCATTTCGGTTCTGGGCGCTGGCTGCCTGCTGAAATCATACGATCTACAGCCAATACTACCCAGATAGTTAATGGAAATGGGTTCCTTATATGGGACTATACTGGGCACTACATAAAATTGCAAGAAGCACCACTATGTCAACAGTTAAGGGTCCTTTCATAAGGCAAACATTGACAGTAAGCGCCCCAAGGTCAGGGATTCAACGGATGAATAGGCTGGCGGTGTTGTTACTCAGCATAATGTGGATAGGGATCGTGTCTGATAGTTTCCTTCTATCACTACAAAGCAGCAAGAGCGTTGAATCCCAAAGCTGGCATTCGTATTGATTTTCTGACAAATTCAAACTGAAAGCGTTGCAAATTACAGAGGCCCAATCTTTCATCCCCATGGATACGGGCAAGATTCGGTGACGATGTTTGAAATTCGAATAATTCGATTTGTATGCAAACTGTTCTAAATTGAGAGCCCGGCCGTTTAAACCAAGGCCCAAGAATCAGACATCCCAACTTCGAACTGGCAATCCCCGATCCCCTTGCTGCGGCCAAGTCTCTCCCATAATCGGAGCCATAGGCCGCGTCTTCAACCTGAATGTTGCGCAGTGGATGTCGACAGGCATGAGCTCGTCCCAGCAGACTTGCTACTGTTTTTCAACTTCGAGGATGCACATCAACGGGAGCATCGTCAGTCTAGGCAACTTAGCCAATCCATCCGCTGTAGCAAACCTTGTGATGAAGCTTGCAGCTACGACCGCGCTGCGCTGACCTCGCTGCGCTGACCTGCATGCTACGCGTGGCCCCAACTGAGCAGGAACAAAAGTATTGAGTCCGGACACTTGCATGGGCAAGGTTCATTGTTGACATAACATGCATAGCCGCGTAGCCTGGCTTTTTCAATATAGCACGTACATTAGCATGGGGGCAGGAAGTTGTCACATCTGTCTGGTGCAGTGAAGCCTAGACGACACTTGGCAACAAATCGAGATTGTCAATTCATGTCTCCTTAGTGGCACATGTGCAAGAAACACATACCCTACTTCGGTCGTGGCCGTGAACATCATACCCTGTGGAACTTACGCAGTGTGTTGCTTCAACCGAAGAATTTGTTGAATCTTCTTCCCTCTGAGCCTTGCGTAGCTCGGTTGCAGCAAGCACACAACGCGCCGAAGCTCATATATTGCTGTGTGGTACGCCGAAAAAACCAACAAAGCCAGAGGAATCGGACTTAACCAAATCCATGGAAAGCTTTCAAATTATTGTAACAACGCCCAGGGTCACACATACCATGCCGTGCTTCTGCATGAGCTATTCTTTAGGTGCATGTCTTATGTTCACCCCGCACAAATTCACACGCCTACCCCCACCCCCCCTGACCCAATCTGAGGGCCGTATCCGTTGGTTGTGGGGCATATCCAGGCGTACCTTTTCGTATTCTCCTGAATCCCTGCCTTTCGAGGCAGCCTGCACAGGCCCCCCACAAATTTACCTGGCCGCCCCCTCCTGCCCCCTCCCATGCCCCCAGACGCATTCTCAGGGACGTGTCCTTATGACGATTACGACTACGGTTAGAAAGAAGAATAAAAATGGTAACAGCACTCTTGTCATACCGAAAACAACCTACGCGCCGTTATTCCCAGCTCCTCGCTGTTACTCCCAACCCCGCGCTGTTACCAATAAGGCTTCTTTCAAAATGGACGGCCGATTCTTCCGTACACGTTCAGCCCTGAATCCTGCTTGTCAAATTGGCGGAGGGTAGTCATTGAGACCCAAGTGGCTGCTTGGAGGGTTGTGGGGACTTAGTAAGTAGCTAAATAAC
>CAJNIZ010016435.1:44282-61766 GCA_905231905.1 Symbiodinium pilosum
GTATTAGGCATATGACTGTATCCATATACCTAACTTAAATACCTGTATATCTATAATTACATGTTCCTACAGTGGGAAGCCCGGCCAGCCGAGGCGGGCGCGCGCTAGCGTTTACAATTAGGATTCTAGCATTTTGCGGCCTATATTGGGGCGCTTCTTTATGGAAACTACCTCATAGAGGTTCATGGGACTGCGTAACTTAGTGAGTACATAACCGCCAACTCAGCTCCTTTGCCCGCAAAGCATCCACTCTGGAACTTTGCTTGCCCAGACTGTTTAGGGCTTCCCCGGACCTTCAAATCAGGGCCCCAAACCCACCACAAAAACCCAAAACCCTACGCCCTAAACCCTAAACGCTAAACCCTACGCCCTAAACCCTAAACCCTACACCTAAACCCTAACCACTACACCATACGCCCTCAACCCTAAACCCTACGCCCTAAATCTTCCCTAAACCCTAAGCCCTTTTTGGGGTTCAGGCAGGCCTTCGCTTTGGGGTTTCCGTTCCTACCGAAGTACCCCTTCTAGCATGCTTCTGGCTATCTGTCCCCAAGTTAACATGGTTAAGGGGTTTAGGATTTAGGGGTTTAGGGGTTTAGGGGTTTAGGGTTTAGGGGTTTGGGGTTTCGGGGTTTAGGGTTGGGGGTTGAGGGTTTATTGCCATTACTTAGGGTCTGGGGGGTCATTTTGGTTTTGAAGTTTTGAAATTTTGCGACGAAGGAAATTTGAGAACACAAAGTAATGCTAAGTCTATGTGGTCTTGAGGGTTCAGGGTTTAGGGGGGTAGGGTTTAGGGGTAAACTCACGCAAAAGGGAAGAAGGTTTAGGGTTTAGGGGGTGGTGGGGTTAGGGGTAAACACATGCAGAAGGGAAGGACTACCATCGAAAAGCATACTGCGCACCCAGGTTGCTAGCACTTTTCTGGTGGGCAAACCAAGTAAGGTTGTAAGGGATACCTTTTTGGGGGGTCCCTACAACCCAGCCAACATTGCGTTTCAAGAGCCCACCTTCAGCCCTAAAGCCGAACCCCCCAAAAACAAAACTATCCCCCTCCAGTAACATGGAACCCCCAACCGAAACCCTGCAAGACTGCTGAAAGGGGGTCTATATGTCTAAGCCCTAAACCCCCAACCCTAAACCCTAAAGTATGTCTGATGGAAAAAACAGGTGTTTGTGTAACAGACTCTTGTCTCCCGTAGAGAGAGTGTTTGGGGGTTTTAGGGCTTCGGGCAATGACAATATGGCCTCTTTTTGGAGTTGCGCATAGCATTTCATCAGAAAAATAGGTTAGTCGCCATAAACAAAGGGGGATCCCACTATGGCATAAACCCTGAACCCAAACCACCGAACACTCTCCTGCCCGATGCTTTTGAAGGTTTAGGGTATAGGGTTTAGGGGACATCCAGCTCCATACAGCGCCCTTTTAACGCACAGCAGTCTTCATCTTTGTTTGGTATCCCGCTTAGGTTAGGCCCTATCCCTGGACTCTAAACTCTAATCCGAAACCCTAAGCCCAAGACCCCCAAACCCCCAAACCCTACAAACCTCAAACACCTCCTAAGCCCACAAACCCTAAACATCTCGTAAACCTACAAACCCCAAGCATCTCCTAAACCTGCATACCCTAAACATCTCAAACCTACAACCTCTACACCTCTCCTAAACCTTGACCGCTAAGCCCGAGCTAAGTAATTTACTGGATCCCCATAATAAAGCCTACTATAAGCCCCTTTCTAGCCGGTTACAAGTAGGTGCCTTAACTCAACCCATCAGTAACCCTCAGGCTCTAAGGACTCACATTTCTATATAAGGCTTTTTGGGACCCAAAAACCATACTATGAAAGACTTTTGGGCTATTTTGAGCCTTAGGGTAACCCCAACCCTAAGCCCTAAGCCCTCCACCCTAAGCCCCACAAAGTGCATCCACAGCAAGCAGAGCAACGTGACCGCATCACTACGGTCCCCTTCTCCCCTCGAAGTAAGCGCTGACACCTTAGGGTTTAGGGTTTAGGGTCTAGGGTGTGTCTAGGGTCTAGAGTTTAGCGTCTCAACTCCAAGTATCCCCCTTGCTAACCCCTGTAATACTCACCTATATAATCTCCTATAGAACCTCCTTTAAGGAATTCAATTAAACTATAATGTTCTGGGCTTGAGGTTGAGGGCCTGCTTCGGATTGTAGGTTCAAAGTTTAGGGGTTGAAGGCTTGCCCTAAACCTAAACCCTGCTTGGAGTTCCCTAATCCCCTAAAGGGTTTAGGGTAAACCCTACTCGGGGCTCAAATTTCGGGATTTAAGGCCCAGAATAAATGGCTTGGAGGCGAAAGAGTTCGGGGTTCAGGGTCATGATTTAGGGTTTAGGGTTGAGGATTTAGGGTTTAGGGTTTAGGGTTGAGGATTCAGGATTTAGGGTTTAAGGTTTGGGGTTTAGGGTTTAGGCGGATGTGTGAAATTGTCAACTGATGGTCCTTCCTGGCGTCCCCAAAGAGGCCTCAGATTCAGGGTGCCGAAACCCCATAGGAGCAGAGTTTTTCGGTGGTTGTACCAAATAACAGTGTGCCCTTCTATCCAAAAAGAAGCTAGACTCTGACTCTTTATTATATTATAGGGTTTAGGGTTTAGGGTACAACAAATTACTCACACAAGGAATGTATCATTGCTTCACTCCTTTGCGGAATGTACGGATGAACAGTTGAGCTATATTCTAAACGCCGAGTATCCCCCTTAGCAAGCCCAATGATACTCCCCTACATAATTCCCTATATAACCCCCTTTGAAGGAGTTTAGACTATGGAGATGCGCCCATAGCACAGGGACCTACAACTCAGGACTGCCTAAGACCTCCCTACGCCTCCAAGGATTTAGGCTTTAGGGTTTAAGATTATGAGTTATGGGATTTAAAAGTCAGGGTTTAGGGTTTAAGATTTAGGGTTTAGGGTTTCCTTGTATGGGACACCGCCCCCACGTCCCATGTATGGAGTCGTGTCATGGCTTCATTTATTGAGGGCTTGCTTGCTGGTTGCTCAGTAGGTCATGGGACATGGAACCCTATTCTAGCCTGAGCCCTACACCCTGACCCCAGAACCCTAACCCCTAAAGTCCTAAACCCCGGAGCCCCTAAACCCTAATGCTATAGAAGGCCCAGGCCTAGAATAGTCTTACTTTCTTTTCTAGTCCCTAAAGCCTACCTCCTATGAGTCACTGTAACTCCTTTTAAGGTTTAGTGTTTAATCTCAAGCCCTCAACCCCTCAACGACAGTCTTGTAGAAGTTGGCATTTTCTTGTCCATGCCTCCACCCCCTGAAAGAAATATGCAGGGATGTATCGGGGAATAGAAAAAGCAAATGGAAACTACTTTTGGGCTCGGGGATTTGGGGTATCCTAAACCCCTAAAGGCCAAACCATAAACCCGATAAGCCATGTCTGAACACCATACTTTCTGCACACGCACACCCACCATCTGCTATGCAGGATTACACATAGCAGCATAGTGGGCACGCACCGGCCTTAAGGGTAATCGATGGCGCACCCATCTCCCCAGACCCAAAGCTGGGGTCAGATCTGTTGCGGTTTTTGGTGGTGGGCCGGCTAAGCAAATCGGCTCTCCCACCATGCCTCGCCAACGTCCTTAAAAGGAGGTCTGAAAGCAGACGCGCCCGTGCACTACACCACACCAAGAACCGCTCTGCTGAGCGTAGTTCTCTCCACTTCACACGATGGATCATGCATGCTACACAGAGGCGGATGTCACCCCTGGCCTGCAATGAGGCAGAACCTCACCCTTAACCTCGGCCCGCAGACCACCAGATACCCAAAGCCATGATCACCGCGAGCGCAATCACACCCAGCCCAACACCTTCCGGAATGCTTGCGTAGGCTCACGTTGGGCGTCATAACCTGTGAACACCGTACTTTGCTGCCGGATTACACATAGCGGCATGGTGGGCACGCGCCGGCCTGAAAGGCCTTGGGCATCCTTTCACACCCTAAACCCTATGCCCTAAGCCCTCAACCCTAAACCCTAGCCTGTGTCTTAGGCTTCATGGTTTAGGCCTTCCCTACTACCCCCCTAAGCCGAAGGACAAGTCGGTCTCCCAGAGTCTGCTGGTTTAAAGCTTTGGGCTTGTCATTCGGAGTCGCGGGTGCAGGGTTTGAGATCTAGAGTTTAGGGTCTGGGGCTCAGAGTTCGGCGTTCAGTGTTTGGAGTCAAATGGTAATACAAAGAGCGCCCTGTGCCAGATGACACGTAGTCCCAGTAGTAATGGCGAAATCTCTGGTACGAACGGAAGCTTTGGCTACAAAAGTTGTCTGGGCACCCAACCCTAAACCATACTTGAACGTTCATGGGACTCAGTAGCGAATCATAACTGGGTAACCTCTACACGGCCAGTTTGGGAAAAACACCCAAACCCCATCCCCCAAACCAACACCCGAAAATCCTAATCTCTAAAACCTTGCCTAGGCCCCTGGACCCTACCTCTCTTTAGGAGATCTAACATTATGTCGGTATCTTCCCCTTAGGGTCTAAGGACCCAAGTAATAGGGTTTTATGGCCCAAAGACTATAATGTAATTGGTATTTGGGCCCTAAAGCACTATCATTTGGGTCCCTGGACCCTAAACACTAAACCCTAAATCCTAAACCCTAAACCTTAAACCCTAAACCCTAAACCCTAACGCACTATTATTTGGGTCCTTGGGCCCTTAGGGTTCGATAGACGAATTTAGGCCAGATCTTGGGTTCCTGCCTGTACCGAGTAGGCGGTTCCGGGAAGCAGGTCTCGGAGTTCCATTCGCGTTATCAGGCCGTCTGTTTCCTGTGGCAGATGGCACTAGTCTAGGGTTCAGGGTTTAAGGCTTAGGGTCTTAGGGTTCGGGGTCTGGGGTTTAAGGCCTAGAAAGCCTCAAGCCCCGTAGTTTATAGAACGTTTGTGTTTATAGTACCTTAAGTAGATAGAATAAAGCTCTGGGTATGTTCTAACAAGATCCCCATATACCTCATATTCTATCTACTTAAGGGGGACTGTAGAGTTTATAGGGCCCACAGTCCAAGCCCTAAACCCAATGAAGGTTTCACTTGGGAGTCCGACAAGAACCAGTCTAAGGGTTTAGGGTGTTAGGGTTTAGGGTTAGGGAATAAGGGAACACGTTGTATTGGGATGAGGGTCATGAGGACTTATGAAGTCACAATAACCCCAGTTCTACCCATTATTGACCTACTTCCTAAGTCCCCATGACCTTCCAAGTATATTGTATACCTAGGCCCACAAACCAAAGCACCTCTGTAGAAACCCCTTCGGGACCCAAGCATCTACGATATGGAGTCAGAAAGCTTGTATGGCTATGGGTTCACGATATTTTGGGTCCTTGGAGACCTTCAATAGGACGATTTGGAAGGGGCTTGCACAGACCATCATACTGCATACGAACGTTTGCTGCGGGCTGACCTTCAATAGGACGATTTGGAAGGGGCTTGCTCCTTCTTCCGCAGACACTGCCGCAAAAGTCACACGCACACGAGCATTGTGGCGGTAAACTTGATGGCTCTGGCACTTCGGGCTGTGAAGCCTCACTCGGAAACTTTACAGCGTAGGGGCCCATGTAAAAGATCAGGAGGGCGATCGCAATCATCACCATGAAGGTCCTCAACCAACCACTCGCAAGTGGGTCTGTAAGGTCAAAGTCCATCATACTGCATACGAAAGTTTGCTGCTGGCTGCAAGGTCTATTTAAGGATTTGGCTTAGGATTCTGGACAAGTATGGGCTTGTAGTTGGAGTTTGCGCAAAGTAGCAGTGCGTTGGAACATTTAAGGACTATGTGGTGCCTTTAGGGGGCTTTATAGGGGTTGCTTAAGAAATATGAATACTGTAAGGATTGTAATGAAAGTTTGCTTACATTGCGAGTTTGTCTGAGCTTTCTCGGTACTATATAGAAGTCATAGAGTCTAATGGCTTCATGGTAGGAGCTCGTCTGCAGTCCGGCTGCCCAACATGGGGAGAATCTATATGAGCTATAGTCTAAACTCCTAGTATCCCCCCTAATAACCCCTATCAAACTCCCACACATATTCCCCCATATAACCCTTTGTAAGGAGTTTGGACTATAGCTCATATAGGGACACAAAGTTGTCCTACTCGTTTAGGGCCATCTCCCAGTTGCCGCTTTCGTTTGTAGGGAACGAAGGCGTGCCTTTAAACCTATAGTCCGCCTGAAGTGGATAGAACATGGGAGCCATATTCTATCTTCTTAAGGAGGACTATAAACCCTAAGCTGTGCAGCATACACACTTGAAAGCAAGTCTCTTGGGCTGTAGGGATTGAGTTTCCTTCATATCCCTACGGAAAAGGCAAGAGGCGTTGGGCCGGCCAAAGCAATATCCAGACCCCTGGTAGGATCTAAAAAACAGATCCCCTATATAGACCCATGATAACCCCTATGCAATCCTTATATGGGTGGCTGTAGAAATTATGTCCCTTTTTGGGTACCCTAAATATCAGGTGCCGTACTATTATAGGGATCCAAAAAGGGACCATCATTTTGACAACCACCCATATACATGGTTCCAGGGGATCTAATTCTTAGATCCCTTTGGGGGTCTGGGTACAGCGCATTTAGGGTTTAGGGTTGGTGGTGGGTGGATGTACAGGCGCAAGGCACCAATGTTGCAAGGTCTTCGGCATGATAGAGTAAGATGAGCTATAGTCTAAACTCCTTGAAGGGGGTTAATGGGGGGTATATAGGTATCAGGGTTTAGGGTTCAGGATTAAGAGTTTTGGGGTTAGGATTTAGGTTTAGGGTCTAAACTGCTTGAAGAGGGTTATATAGGGGAGTATTATAGCGGATATTAGGGGGGATACTACAAGGAGAGGCCCCCTTGTTACATAACTAATCTTATAAGTCCTCTAACTAGAACTTATGGAACTGATAACCATTGTTTTCCTAACTTATAACCCAAGTTATAACCAAGGGGCCCCTCCCTGTAGGAGTGTAGACTACTTATGGCTAAGATAGAGATGACATTGTGCTCGCGAAGTCCAGAGGTTTTCGCGACAGCACATCTTAGGCCTACGGTCTCATTTAAGACCTCTTCTTCTTGAGGCTTCAGAGGTCTAGGGTTTAGGGTTAGGGATTAGGGTTTAGGATTTAGGGTTTAGGGTTCAGGGTTTAGGATTTAGGGTTATTTAGGGCTTAGGGAAGCCTATGCCCGACATTCCTTCAAGCTTGAGTGTGAAGGCCACAAAACACAAACCGGAAACTCGCGTCCCAAACTACCTGGAACCCTTAGACGCTCTTCTGTCAGCGGTCCTCCTTCCATATGCGTCCTTAGTCGAAGCGCCAGGGTTAGGGAGGTTAGATTGCAGGCTACCTTGGCAAGCACAAATTCTCGAATTTCTGGGCTCTGTTGGTGGTGACTGCAACAAAGTGGCTGCATTTTTGCTGTTGGATGCATGAGGGGGACCCCCTAAACCCTAAACCCCAGACCGCTGGACAAACTTAGGCGAGTCATCAGAGAAATTGACTCTGGGGGAGCGCCGGCGGTATGGAGGAAGTCCGGCTTCCAAGAAGAAACATCAACCCCACATGTACCAGTCAGAACTCTTAGGGTTTTAGGGTTTAAGGTTTAGGGTTCAGGGTAATGTACATGGGTTCCTATGAGACTATACTAGGGACTATACGAGACTCGGCAAGTTTGATACTCACAGTAGCTCATATAATCCCTGCAAACCCCCTACATAATCACAGCTTCCATACAAGTGAGGATAATCTTCCTAAACCCTAAACCCTAAATCCCTAAACCCTATATAAGCCTGGGGGATAATATCCCTAAACCCTAAACCTTATATAGCACCTATTGATAGTAGCTCATATGGGCCCCTTCATTACGGTTTCATGTTCCCTTCGGGCTGATCCAACCCTCCAAGCTGCCATGAGCCATACAGTTTAGGCCTTGAGGGTTCAGGGCTAAGGGTTTAGGATATAGGTTTACGGTTTAGGACTTAGGGTTTAGGTTTAGGGTTCAGTGCTTAAGGTTCAACTCTCACCGTGTAGGGTTTTGGGTTAAAGGGTTCATGGTTTAGGGTTCAGTGTTTAGGCGATAGGGAAGCTTAGCCTCTAAGGCAATGCAGCAGCCCATTCGATTAGAGCAGAGTTTGGGGGTACAGTCTACTATGGTTATGTAAGCGGTACGAGGGGTTACTCTCGGCAGTTGTTCTTAGTTCTACACTACAGAATGTGGTGCAAGATTTCCTCCATCCATCCTACCCCACTGGAGGAACCACTGCGAATTTAGAGGTGGTGGAAGGGTGGAAGACGTTTCAGCCTACGGCTGGAACTATGCAGTAACCCTAAACCCTAAAACCTAATCTCTAGACCCTAGACCCTAAACCCTAAACCCTACTATGCAGTCTAGGGTTTAAGGTTTAGGCTTTAGAGTGGAGTCCTTATGGCGGATGAAGGGATCTTGCGCCACCCTTTATGCCTTATACCCGAGAAATTGCAGCGCATTAGGGATCCTAAGTGGTGTGTGTGTGTGTGTGTGTGCAAGATTTCCTCCATCCATTGTAGACACCTAATAGCACTACACGCCCTGCAGAACCCTAGACCCTATGTAAACCTATAGATAGAATCCATAAAACGGGTACTTGGAGGCTGCCTTGGCGCCGTATGGGGCTACAGGGTTTAGGGTTTTAGGTTTAGGGCTTACAAAGTCTTAGTAACAAGGGTTCTGGGGCTTATAATAAGGGCTGTTGGTTGTAATAGGTAGACTTAGAAAGTCCAACGATCATCCAAGGGCCTAAGCCCTCATCCCCAAAGGGTTAGGACGGCAGATTCACGCCATCCCTCAGCGTCTAGTGTTTAAAGTTTAGGCGGGAGGGTTTTGGTGTTTTAGGGTTCAGGGGAGCCCTCACCCCTAAGCCCTCAACCCCAAGCCCTAACCCTAAACCCTAAACCCTAAGCCCTAAACCCCAAACCCTAAACTCTAGACCTTAAACCCACACCGTTTAGGGTTCACGCTTGCGGGTTTCTAGACCTCAAATCTGAAACAAGGTCACTTCGAACTCCTTTGCTATATGAGCTATAGTCTCGACTCCTTAAAAGGGTGGGGTTATACGGTTTTAAGAGTTTAGGGTCTAAACTCCTTAATGAGCGGGTTATAAGTGGACCCCTGGCAAGGACCCTAATGTGCTGTACGCCTTCTTAAAGGGACTCCCAAACAAGGCCCCGAAATTTTGGAACTTGCGGGTAGGGTAATGTTGTCAGGCTTTGCCTCGGCGGGTTCAGGGCTTTAGGGTTTTAGGCTTTGGGTTAGGAGGACTCCCCACCCTGTAATAGTGGTATAATAAGAGTATAAGAGGACCCTAATATAATCCCTATTCTCCCTTATAGTCACTATTACCCCTAAACCCTAAACCCTATTATCCCTTATAGTCACTATTACTGGGTGGGGGGCACCTAAGGTTTGGGGTTCGCCCTTTTGAGCCCCTTAGCTGTTTCCAAGCCAAGCCTAAGGGGCGACCCTGGGTTAGGGTTTAGGGTAGGGTTTAGGGTTTAGGGTAGGGTTTAGGGTTTAGGGTTTAAGGTTTAGGGTTTAGGGGCTTTAGGAGGGATCCTTAATGGGGACCCTTGTAGCTTATTGGGAGTAATATGGGTACTACCTGGTTATATAGGGGGTATATGAAGCCTATATAAGGGTTATATAAGGTAATGGGATTAGGGGTCCCTTCTAGGGGTCCCTCCTAAAATCCCTTGAGAATAAGCCCGGGCCCCTGCGCAAAGGGGCCTCGCAGGATCATGCCAGGATTTCAGCTTCATTTGGTTGTTCTTAAGGCAAGTTTCTACTGCGTAACGGCTTCAAAATAATTCATGACCTCCCGAATCTCCGTTCTATCCCTATATGTCCTCATCCTTAAACATGTACCCCCTGGATCTTTCCCTATATGTCCTAATCCCTAAGCCCTGAACTCTAAACACATACCCCTTGGTTTAGACGGTTTTTTTTTGATAAGCTACTATAGCAAGCCATCCTCAGAATTTGGGGATTATATAAGAGTTTGGGGTTTAGGGGTTTATGGTTTAGGGTGTTTGGGGTTTAGACAAGCGTTTAGGGGTGTAGCAGTCTAGCAAGTCTGGCACCAGGTTTGGGGTTTGGGGTGTCCCTGAGTTGCAAGATACCTTGGGTACTGCCCCCCTCACTAACAGTTGGATAATGAATATATTCTGGTTTTATATAGCCCTGAATAGGGCCCCTAATATAGACTATTACTGGGTGGGTGCAGTACCCAAAAGATACCGATGTTGGGACTATCTTGGGTGATGCAAAGTCTATCCAGAGGACTGTTTTTCTTTCAAGATTCTCGCGCTTCTCAACGATTGTGGTTGAAGAATACTAGGGAGGTAGTGCAGATAGCCATTGGGGGGTAGCTGGAGGTCCTGCTTGAAGGCTAACTGGGTTTAGGGTGTAGGGTTTAGGGGTTTAAGGTGTGGGTTCTGCAAGAAGGTGTTTCTGTTCAATACGGCAACAGTTTCGTGTTGTGCTTGGTGACAGGTGAGGTGCACATGTCCCGGCTGCTTGTGGCTGTTCAAACATTCTCCCTACATGTACTCCAATTGCAGGATATTGTAGGACCTCTACACTGTACAATACGCGGTTTAGGGTTGTAGGGGACTCTAGAATTATAATTATAATTATAATTACTCGCCCCTTGAAGCAAGATTATGCTGGGAAGACTTTTGAAGCCCAATGTCGCCGGCCCCTCATGCTCCAGCAGGGTTCAGACAGAACCTGAGCTGTATCTGTGGAGATGAGCAATGAAAGGTCGCAAGAGCCCGATCATTAGCTTTCTGGTCAGATGTAAGGTCCCTTGTGGGGTTCCTGCAGCTAGGATTCTAGAAGGGGGGGAGGTATTTGAGCACTTTGCTTCTTGAGAGTGCAGGTGTAGCAAGTTGAAAGGAAAAACAAACTGAACGCAACAACTTTTGAGACCTTCTGCAATTACAGGATGCCAGGGTTGCAGCCAGAGTAGCTTCATGCTGAACAACAATTCCAGGTCCATCTGCTCTGCTAGACTACAGGACAAGAACACTGTCATGCTTGTTTGAAGCCAGCAACCAGTGCTGCGCCATGGAGAGTGCAAAGGGGCGAGAGAGGGCAAAGGGCCGCGAGAGCGCGAAGGGGCACGAGAGTGCCAAGGGCCGGCACAAGGCCAGGCGTGAAGCCAGACGTGACGCCGACAAAGCTCAGCTCAAACATGAAGCCGACAAGGCTCAGTAGGGGTTATATAGGGGTTATTATATAGGGGTTATACAGGGGCTATATAGGGAAAATGGAAAAGAAAATGGAAACTACTACAATGGGGTTATATGGGTTTTACCCAATATAACCCCAATATAACCCACCCTATCATGAAGCCGACAAGGCTGAGCTGAAGCCATTGCCTGGATCACGGCTGGTAGTCTTGCAGGGTTCCACGGCGCCCCCTCTGCCGCCGTGCCCCTCCGCGAGGCCTGTTGCTGCTGAACATGATACTGAATCAAGCAATCTCGAGCATGAAGCTAGGAGGGATTTCAACCAGGCGATTGTTGCGTGCTTTTGTTCCTGCCCTGCACTTACTGCTTCTTCTAACGCAAAAAACGCTGCCCACCACACCAACACTGGCGCTGCCGCTGCCTCAACCGCCGCGCCGCCGTCGCCGCCGCTGCCGACACTGCCGCCGCCGTCACTGCCGTTGCCACTGCCGCCGCCACTGCCGCCGCCACTGCCGCCGCTGCCGCCGCCTCCTCTTTCACCACTGCTTATTCTTTCTGTGTTCATCATCACCATCGTCATCTTCACCATCATCAAGGAGAAGATTAGGATCCTGCGAAAATTTCAGCTTCAACATAACAATGTGGGCTATTCCTCTATAGCGGGATCTATACTTTCTAGAAGTTTCCAGGGCCTCGAAACATTTGAAGATCAAGCCGAATAGATCCGCCAGGTTATACAACCGTAAGGGTCCAAGGACTC
This sequence comes from Symbiodinium pilosum, assembly GCA_905231905.1. Taxonomy (NCBI): domain Eukaryota; class Dinophyceae; order Suessiales; family Symbiodiniaceae; genus Symbiodinium; species Symbiodinium pilosum. The sequence goes on from CAJNIZ010016435.1 coordinate 56,287, forward strand.
AAATAATGCCAACACTTTGACCTGAACGGAATTGGGGTCCTCGGACACTTAAGGCAAGCCCCAACCCTAAAACTTGAACCCCAAACCCTGCACCCCAAACTCCTAAATCCCCAAACCCTAAACTCTACACCCCAAACCCTACACCCCAAACCCCAAACCCTACACTCCAAACCCTACACCCCAAACCCTAAACCCCAAATCCCCAGATCCCTAAGACGCCCGACTTTAGGCCTCCTTCCTCCGATGCGCGAGCTTTGGTGGAGTGGTTCGACGGGGACGCCGCGCAACCTCCGAGCCGCAGCTTTGTGAAGCTTGCCCTGGTTTTTTACAACATGGGACTTAGTAAGTAAGTTTTAGGATTTAGGGTTTAGGGTTGAGGGTTTAGCGTTGAGGGTTTAGGTTTTAGGTATCACTGTTAAGGGTTTGAACCATCAAAATCCTAAACTCTACACCCAAAACCCTGCAGGATTCACACCAAACCCTACACCCTGCGCGCAGCCCTGCAACCTAAAGTCCACTACGAACTAAACCTCAACCCTACACTGCACCTTCAACCCCCTACCCTGAACCCTACATCCTTTATACACCTTACAGGGTCCTGATAATTCTGTACTTGAACCCTTAAAGTAAAGGTTTTTCCAGATCCATATAAAGCGGCCTACAACCTTACTTCCCTAAACTCTGAACCCTGAACCCTAAACCCTACACCTTAAATCCTAAACCTTAAATCCCAAACCCTAAACCCTAATCCTCAATCCCAAACCCTCAACCTTAAACATAAATTAGATTCCTTAACAGCAATCCAATAAAGCGCTGTCTGCTGCTTAGGGCTAGCAAGCTGGCAACATGGGGTCTGCAAAATCGAGCCTGGGCGCTTTTGGTAGGGCTAAGGATTTAGGGTTTAGGGCTTTAGGGTTCAGGGTTTAGGTGTTTAGGGCTTTGGGGACAAAGGGTTTAGGGTTTAGGGGCTTAGGGTTTTGGGGGCCGTGGGTTTAGGTTTTAGGATTTAGTGGATTTGGGGTGGCCAGGTGGGGTTTAGGATATGCGGATTACGTTTAGGGTTAATGGGGCCTTGGGTGTGTAGGGCTTAGGACTTAGGTCAATCATTCTGATTCGTATTATAGTTCCTATCCCCAGACCCCAAACCCTAAATCCAAAACGGGGGCATTCTTATTCCTATATATTCCTATTATTCTTCTAGTTGTGGGGTGGCATAGGGTTTAGGGTTGAACGCGTCAGGGTTGAGGTTTTTTGTTTATGTATTGTGTTTGCGCGTGTTGTGGGGAGAGTGGCTTGGTTTGGGGTTAGGGTTTAATTCTTGGTGTGTTTTTTCATTTCGGAAAAACGAATATAGCCCACTGGCTTTCCTTGCGCAACCCCTATGAGCCTCGTAGCCCTTTGTTGTTAATGGGATTTGGGCTATACCCCCTTAAACCCTAAACCCCAACCCTCAACCCTTGAACCCACCCCCCACACTGAGACCCCATAGCCCGGCAACGGTGGCTAGTGACCTAAGGTCTCAACCCTGGGGTATAGGTTGGACCTCCTAATAATGCAGAACTCACATGGAAAGAGGGGCTTTAGGGTTGAGGCTATAGGATTTAGCCTTTAGGATTTAGGATTTTGGGTTTAGGATTTAGGGTTTAGGGTTTACAGGATTTAGGGCTAGGGTTTAGAGAATGCAAGCTCAAAGCCCTTTCCCATTACACCAAGCCCCTGCTGACCTCATAGTGTAGGAACGCCCAGCATTGCCCACAGTACTCCCCGACAATCCCTATGTCAATTCCTTATGGTCTACACCCAAAACCCTATTCTAATTAGGCGTGTAAAGCCCCTAAGGTCAGACTCTAACGCTAAGCCGTACCTGGACCCCCGAACATGTAAAATGTCTTTATCCAAAGACCATTAGAAATTTTGCGAAAGGCCAACGTTCTACACACTCTGTGGTTTCAGGTAACCTAAACCTCAAACCCTAAACCCTAAACCCTCTTATGGCACGTAGACTTTGAGGAAAGTGGTCCCTTTGGCAGCCGAATCGGGAAAAACCTGGCAATCAAGGGTCCGCAGAACGACGGAGGCGTTTCGGGTTGAGGGGTCATGGTTCTGTCTCGAGTTTAAGTGTCCATGTAGCTATATAGTCTTATATACTTAGGCCTTAAGCATCCATACTATAAGCATACACCTACATGCACCCTTTGGGTGGGTTCTGGGCTTAGGGCTTGGGTTTTAGGCTGAGGGCTAGCAGTTTGGAGCTTACGGTAACCGTCCCACATCCTTATTTGATTTTCTGTATACCCAGAGGGTCCAGGTACGTATGGGCAGAAGCCTCATCAAAGTACCTTCTATAGAAACTTGTTGGGGCCTAGGTACATACATATGTATATATATATACATAGAGAGAGAGGTGCCTGGACCCTATGGAATAGAATCCTTGCATTTAGGGATGTGGCAAGATAAGAGCATACATACTTTCAAAGGGGACCCTCAAATCTTCTTGAGATTCTTATGTAAAACTAGGGTGGCCGTATGTTGCATGACAAGCTCCCACCTAGCTGCAAAAACAGCAGTGACCAGAAGGGGTGCGGGAGGAAGTGGGGTGCAAGGGCGGCAGTGTGGGGGATGTCCTTTGTGAGCTCACGGGTAGGTTGCAGTAGGTTCGTATGATTTCGTATGTGCCGCGCAAGAAGATGCCGGACTTACCCAGAGAGCCCAATACCCCTTAATTAAGGAGTATATTATAAGCTTGAGCCGCATCAGGGACCCTAGTACCATCTCAGCTATATTCCTCAATTAAGGGGTATTGGGCTCCCTGGGTATTAGTTTCAGACATAATCATCCGCTCTACTGGTCGTAGCTTTCCTTCTATTCCCCATATTCTTTTCCATTTTGATTCTCCAGCATTGGGATGCGTATTCCTGAAACCTAAACTCCTGGGAGGTAACAACCCTAAGTCGCAAACCCTAACTAAGCCTTAAATCCTAAACCTTAAATCCCAAACCTTAAAGCGCCCCAGAACTCCCTGTTGCTCTGCCATTTGAGAATCTGATCCAGGTCGAGCGGAGTTCAGGCGCAGATTGAGTCTCCTATCCCCGCTCACGCGGTAGAATCCATGGTTGCAAGTAGCATCTTAACCCTAAACTTCCAGGTAAGTTATCAGCACATGAGCCCTCAACGCCCCCAGCCCTCTAACTTCTCATCCCCTAAATCCTCAACATCCCAGAGCTCAAACCCTTTCAATCCCTGAAGCTCTTAAGCCCCTGATTTAGGGTTTGATAGGGTTAAGCCTCTAAAGCCCAAACCCTAACCCCTAAACCCCGAAGCCTAAACCCCAAACCCCTAACCTTAAACCCAAAACCTAAACCCCAAACCCTAAACCCCAAACCCTGCAAGCCGAGGAAGACGACCCCAACGAGAGTCAACAGCTTCAGCTCTGCGGAAAGCGAGCGAAACCGCACCGAGCTCTTCGTTTCAACGCTACTGGGTAGAAGCCCAATGTCTGGTTATATTGGGGTTATATGAGTTTAGGGTTTGGGGTTCAGGGTTAAGGGCTTAGGGTTTGGGGTTTAGGATTGGGGTTATGTGAGCTATAGTCTAAACTCCGGTACTACTATAGGGGTTATTAAGGGGGATACTAGGAGTCGGGGACGAGGGCTTTACACGAAAGCTTCAATACCCTTAGTTGAGGGACCCTGGAGTAGGAAGAGAGACTAGACGGCAGTTTCCATGAACAGCGAGGAAACCCTAAACCCTAAACCCTGATAAACCCTAATAGCTACAGTTGCCCCCAAAAGGGGATAATCCCCCCCAAGTATCGGAAGCCCTATGTCGCGCGAAAGCTCGTATAGTAGCTTGTCCCTACCTTGAAGTCCTGCATATAATCCATAAGAGGGTTTAGGGTTGAGGGTTTAGGGTTTAGGGTATTAATCCATAAGATTCTCTAGCCCCTTATCTCAACTTTAACTTACCAGACCTCCGTACCCCACAGCCCATGAAGTGCCCCAAAAGCCATGCTCTAAACCCCCCCCCACCCTCCTTCGTAGTCCAGGGTCCCGAAAAGCATTCCCAAAGGGTCCACGCTTTATATACAACATAACCAGTTAGGAGCCCAGAGAGTTTCCTATAGAATTACGCTTGGACGCAGGTAGATATTACACCTACCCTAAACGCTAACTTATGATTAAACCCTAGACCCTAAACTATATGTAGTAGTTTCCAAAAAATAAGGGACCCCAATATAGACTCCAAAATCCTGTAGTCCTTATTATAGAGACCCCCAAAATGGCACCCTAAACTATATATGGACCCTTTGGGATGAGTTTGATACATTGCTCTGATCTGCGACCGGCCCACTGGTGTTTAAGGGAAACGGGGGGCGGATGCCTGGACAGATGTCTAGATAATCCTTCTTTTCATCGGATTTGTGTGTGTGTATATATATATATGTAGATCAGACATATATGAATATGTATCTATCATATGCCAGGAACTTCCAGTGGCAACATGTTTATTGTTGCTCTGGTTTTCTTACCAATTTTGCCCGCAAAACGCCGCACTTGTTCCGCAACATGCCGGGCGAAGCAACACACCTGGTGGAAAAAAAAAAACAAGAACCACCAAAACACGTTCAAAAACAGGCCAACGGCCCGCAAAAAACAATGCACATATGACAAGAAAAATCGAAACGACCTAGCAGAACCGCAGGAAGCAAATTGTCAAAGGAACTTCCCTATATTTCCTCTCCCAGCCCCCCAAAAGTCCCCATCTTCCCGCCCGCATTTATCCCTGAGCACCTGCAAGCCTGATTTCGCTGTGTTTGGCAAAGTGCCACAGCAAAGCTGCAGCTCGATTGGGGCTTCTTTATTCTTTATTGGGTTTGAGGGTTGGGGTTGTTTGGAGTTTTAGGGTGTTTTGGTTTAGGGATTGTGGCTTTGGGTTCCTGAGTGTTTCGGGTGTAAGGTGGAAGGTTCTTGAAGTTCGCTGCACGCCAGTAGATTCCAAATTTGGGTAGCTATATCCCATCTTAAGGGTGTACCTGGACCCTCCAATGTGGGGGTTGTTCTCAAGGTCCTTGTAATGAAGGTACCATTGGGACTACTAAAACGCAATTTATGGCTACTTTGGGGAAAGGTTTTGTGAACAACTGCCATATGGTTCCTTGCTTGTTGGATTAGGTTTTGTATGGTTTGTTTGGCTAGCACAGCATTCTTACGAAGACCCCCCCAAGTGTGTACGGCATTGGATGGCTTGTTGGGCTTGCCATGCTGTTTCGGGGGTTAAGATAGGATGCTTACTAAGGCATCCCCCCCCACCCACCCTAAACCCTAAACCCTCCCCAACCCTAAACCCTAGACCCATGTGGGGATTGTCCTAAATTACTGTCAATACGGGGTCCTATATTTAGGTTCCTATTATAATACGGGGCCCTATATGAATTTCCCATTTTGGGAACAGTAATTTAGGGAAACTTCCATGCGCGTGCC
>CAJNIZ010016435.1:73682-92811 GCA_905231905.1 Symbiodinium pilosum
TTTGCATTTGATTCTCCATTATTAGGGTATAACCCCCCTTAAGGAGTTTAGACTATAGCCCATATGAGGTGATGCAAGATTCGCTCCATCCCGTAGGCCCTACGGGTTTCGGGTTGAGGGTTCACAATATTAGGGGTTAGGGTTTAGGGTTTAGGGTTTAGGGACCCTAAACCCGAAACCCATACACTATACTCTAAACTCCTTCAAGGGATTATATAGGGGGCTATCTAGGTTTCCTACTATGGGGGTTAGTAAGGGGGATACTAGGAGTTTAGACTAGAGCTCATATTATCTAGCAGCAACTCACAACCAGGCTATCACCCCGCCCGATGGGTGACCCTACGAGAAAGGCTGTTTCATCCTACAACATAACAGCTCCTCAAAAACCTGCCCGGCTAGCGAAGGCTGAATGAGTGAAGGAGTCAGGAAAACACACCCAAAACCCCGGCCAAAACCTAACAGCCAGCCCCTAGACCCAAAACCTTCAACTCTAGAAGTTAATGCCTCCGTGCCCCTGAACCCCAACCCCAACCTGTAACCCCAATTACCTACAATATCATGGGCTATGCTACTACTTCCGCGGTAGTTACTGCTAAGCCGTCGGGCGGTACCTGTGGTTGCAGGAAAGCCCCTCCTAAAGCACCCTAAACAGTAAATCCTGAGTCCTACTTAAGCCCTCAGACCTCAACCCTAAACCCTAGGCCGTACACGCCCAACCCTAAGCCCTAAACCCTACATCCTACACTCAAAAACCCTAACCCCCCCCCACCTGTATGAGGCAGGTGCTACTGGGCTTGAGATCCCGCAGCGTATAGCGAAAGAGACCTCGCCATCGTTTGATTTGGTTTACGGTTTCAGGTTTAGGGTTCCTTTAGGGTTCAAGGTTTGGGGCTTGGGGTTTTAGGGTCTAGCTTTTTTGTTTTTGGGGCCTTTGCCGACTACCAGGTGCCCGGAATGCTCTACAGCAAGGCCAAGATTTCGAAGGCACGGATGTAAACTACAGACCCAGGGCAACAGCTACAGCTCACATGCAGCTTACCAGGCATGGGCCTAGCACATCTCCGGGTTTTAGGGCTTGGGATTCAGGGTTCCACCCTAACCCCTAAACCCTTTGTGCTCTGTTCTGGTCTGGGCAAGAACTCAGGGTTTAGGGTTCAGGGTTTAGGGTAAGGGTGTGGGCTTAGGCTTGTTTGTTGAGCTCAATGGGCTGGGAGCTCACGCTGGCTTCTTGGAGGATCATGTTGACTTAGTACGTAGGTTAATAATAGGGATAATTACAACCCTCCAAGTACTATGCCTGTAAGTTGGTATAAGATTCGTAACTCCCCGCCACCTAGCGTGAAGTGCTTAGGATGTCCCAATTCCATTACTCTGCAGATTTCGTAAGGCCTAGACCTAGACAATTAGCTAAAGAGAGCACCAAAGTAAATGAAAATGAGGTAAAATCATGGCTTAACATTTTCTTCTTCCAGGGCTGTCAAGTTCAGGATACCCTAAACCCTAAATCATTAATTTTAAGCCATCAACAGCCTCAGCCACTCAAGCCAGAGCCTACACCCTCTACCCAGGAGGGTTGCGGGTTTAGGGTTTAGGGCTTCTGTGTACTTCTTTTTGCGCTTTCATTGTAGCAAAGGGTTATGGTCTACAACCTGCAAAAGACTTAAACCCTAAGCCGTAAACCCTAATTACGCATAAACCTTAATTACGAGCCTAGGGCAAGCCTAGGCTCGAACAAAACCTGCAGTCTTTCAGAAGGGGTCTACTCAAGGACATGTCTAGGTGAGTGGTGACTATGCGGCTACCCTTCTAGGGATTACCTAGATCAACGTAGAACCTTTCAAAAAAGTGATGGCAAAACAACTATGAGGTCAACTTCCACCCTAAAATCTCCCATTTACATAGATTACTCCACCTATACTTAGGGTCACAAGCTGCAAGACGGCTTCGTACATGAACAGTCTATGAGTGATTTATGATGAAAGGATTTGGTTACGCTGAAAGAGGACGTTACTAGAATCTGGCTGCCAAGTTTTGGGGGTTGGGGTTCCCCAAAACGCCCAAGCCCTTACATAAGGGGTACCCAATCGTGAGCTACTCACCTGAATCTTTCCTTGATCTACAAGGGTATGTCTCACAACGGTCCACGTTAGTCCTTAGGGGGGATCCTTGATGATCCGGATTTAACATTTAGGGTATAGCAAATCCCTGTATAATGCCTACATATTCCCAGGGTCACCCTCTTTTGAGAAGCCCTTCTGTGGTTGCTAGAAGTCTTGGTTGGGTATGACTACAAGGTGTTAGCTTGGCGGAGGGCAAAGTAAATCTTCGAGACAAAAACCCCTACTTGGATGATATTTTGACCTCCTAAGTTGACCTAATTTCCCCAATAAACCATAAACCCTTAGGCCCTAAACCCTACACCCTAAGTTGACCTACTTTCCCCAATAACCCCAATTATAAGCCCCCTAACCCAGGCTTCTAAGTAGTTTTTCTCAGTCGAGCCATGCTTGAAGTAAACCCTAAACCCCTGCCTGGTTCTCCTCCCAAACGCTCTGCAGCTGCTGCTCGCACACCCACCTTTTCTTACTGGCTCTTAGTAGGGAGTACGGGAATGTGTTGAAAATTGGGATTATATGGGGATTACATAGGGACGTAGGTTCTCATATTCCCTACTAAGAACCGGTAAGTGCTGAGAGGCTTCGGGGTGATTATGGGCCCCTCAAAAAGAGCATTGGCAGGTTGCGTATGTATACAAAGTTCAGGGTGGAGATCGAGGGCCCTACACCCAATTAAGCCTGAAACAGGCTTACCCCTCGGGTTCGCATTTTTGGTAGTCTGAAATGATCCCAGTAAATAGGGGCACGGGGTTGACAAGGGAACCCATGAGTTTCGGGTTGAGGGTGGTAGAGCAACATCGTACACATGCAAGTCTAGATTACACCCCAAACCATAAGCCATGTTTTGTGATGTACCTTCGCTTTCTTTGATGCCACCGGTTATGCACTTCTTTCATGCATGAGAACTGCGTGCTTTGTTACGCAGTGCCACCCACATCCTCAGCCTTTTGCCTCATCGTTCGCCAGGCACAAAGAATATTGGGGTTTAGCTTTTGGAGTTTAGGGTTTGTGTGTGGGCTATGCTTCTGAGTGTTCATCACTTTGGGTGGAAAATTGCAGAGCAGCCTGCCTTGCCGGTAGTGCGTTCTTGTGCATGCGTAGGCGCGTACATAATCATCGAGGCTTTACTCCTAAACCCTAAACCCTTGACATAGTACGGGCGCTCTTGGCACCACTTTAGGTCTGCGGTGCTGACATGCGTGCTGGAGTAGAGCAATGCATATCATTGTGCTGGAAGCGCGGTGTATTCCAAGAGTGCCAGCCTGTCTGGCTTGCTGGCTAGCGACACCTTACCTTGGGCATGTACGCACATAAATACCGACTTTGGACCCTAGTATATGAACGATGATTACCCACTTGGGCTATTTGGATGCCTGAGAGGGTGACGGGCAGAACCCTGCACTCTATGCCACCTTAAAGTAGAAAGCTACCATGGATGAATCCCATGGTGCCAAATAGCTACAAAATCGTGTTGCAACTCTACTCATCCTTCCCCAAACACGCTGCTTTGAGTTAAAACTAATTACAGGATCGGTCATATCTCCAGTTGTTCGCTGTCATTACTTTAATTCCAAATGAACCTTCAAACCGTAAACCCTAAACCCTAAACCGTCAAGTACGCGTCAAACACCTCACCGTGGCTCCCATCTTTCCCTGCTGCACCCCTGACATGGGCGATCCTCCCTGCAAGGTTCCTCTTGAAACTGTCCTTAACCACGGGGGTGGACGTTAGAGCTTAGGTTTTAGGGTGGTTAGAAAAAAAGGTAGGGCGCAGCCGAACGGCTTAGGGCTTCAGGGTTTGGGTGTAGCCTAGATGTGCAGGATCCAGTGCAAAGATGAGCGACTTGTTGAATTATAGTTAACATGAGGCTAGCGGCTAGTTGGCACCCGAAACTTTTAATGTCAGCTCCCTACGTGCAGTTCGAAAACCTACGCATGAACTCTCCAGCACAAAGCTGGAAACGCATGTGAACCCAGAGCGGCAAACCCAAGTCCTAAGCTCCAAATCCTGAACCCTGAGCCTGCAGCTCAAACCATAGACCGTGCTCCATCCCTAAACCCTACACTCCCCCAAACTAGCATGGAAACCCATATAGCCCCCTTTAAGAGGACTGCAGTCTTTATAGTGCCCTTTTTGGGTTTCCATGTTAGTTTCCGGGAGTGTAAACCCTAAATACTGTAGCCCCCCCGATACCCGAAATATGCCAGAGCTACAGCTTCTGACCAGGAGGGTTGTGCGCGGATGCCGCCGCCTAAAAGTAAAGGGGGGACACGGATTGTAGGCGTGAAGGGCTTAGGGTTGCATGTTGCGGGGCTTAGGGCTTAGGGTTTAGGGGTTTAGGGATCAGCGGTTGAGGGTTAAGGGCTTAAGGGTTTAGGATTTAAGGGTTTAGGGTTGTAGGATGTGGGGCTTAATTCAAGCCATGGGGGCTGTCTAGAATCACGGGGGTCATGATTGGCTCAAACACAAGTCGAACAAGCAGGGCTCAACCCTAAGCCCTGAACCCTAGAGCCCTTAAACCTAAACCCGCAAGCCCTAAACCCCTATACCCTAAACCCTAAACCTAAACCCTAAATCCCTTAACCCCTATACCCTAAACCCTTAACCCCTAAACCCTAAATCCCTAAACCCGTAGCCCCTAAACCCCTAAACCCTAAATCCCTACACCCCTAAACCCCTACACCCCCCAACCCTAAGGCGAGGAAAGGGACTCTTCAGCGAGGATGAGGGATTTCAGGGTTTAGGGTTTCGGATTTAGGGCTGAGGGTGGAGGGTTTAGGGTTAAGGGTTTAGCGTTTAGGATTTAGGGCTGAAGTTTTAGGGTTTAGGTTTTAGGGGCCCTTTGGAGATTACTGTCCTTTCGAAGAGGGGACTATGCACGGCAGCTGCTCTGATGCGAGGCTAACAACCAAATGCCTTAAAGCCTCAAATTTCAACCTTCAGACTTCCCACTGATGCATGAGGGAGATTGGGGGCGTGAATGTTTTCTGGTATTCTAGGGGAACAAAGCCCACCCCAGAACCTGAAAGAATCCAGGACCTTGAATGCTCTTTGAAATGCGTCTGAATAAATCTGCTACTGCCACCACCCTTCCCCAAATAAAGCCCCCCGAAGAAGCATGGAACTCCCAAACGGTTCTGGGAAGACAGTTAGCCCTTTCGAGTGAGCCTACAAGGTGTTCCATGTTAGCTTTGTGGGGAATACTCCGCACCTAAACCCTCAGCGCCCAGGTTTAGGGTTTAGGATTGGGGCGTAGGGGTACTCGACAACCAGTTTTCAAGCAGAGGGCCTTGGTACTGCGGGGGCCATAAGGACTCAAGAAGGTTTTCGCGGTATGTCGCACTAGAATTTTGTAATTTTGGATTTCAAGGTAGTAGCCAATCAGGTGTCTGTATCATTTGGGTTTAGGGTTTAGGGTTTTTCCTTGGTTCCCTTTTCACTTCAACTTACTGAAGGTCATTAATCAGAACTATACAGGGATCCACTCCTCCATGCCCTACTAACCACCAGAAAGCCCAGTAATGCTATAAACTAGCTGGCACGCTTCCCCTGCCCGGCGGCCGCATGAGACATCCACAACCCCCCGCTTTTGACAGTCCACAGAAACAAGGCGTCCCCACACCAATGCCACCCCAAGTCGGAGACATTCTATAGAAGGGTTCGGATGTAGCGTTTCAGGTTTTAAGGTTCATGGTTCAGGGCTTAAGATTTAGGATTCAGAATTTAGGGCTCAGCGTTTTTACCCTAGGGCTCCAAATACCTAACAATCTATCCTTGTCTCAAATTTGCCCCACCGCTGCTATTCCCAAGTTTCAAATTCTCACTTATTTGATACTCGGACCCTTGGAGTTCTATACACGGACAGAAATACTTTATGGCTTCACTTTGCTAGAAGCCCTGTTTTCACGAAGGTCTCGCATGCAAAGCTAGGAATCTTCATTCTTGTAGGGAAGGATGTGTGCACCATAAGGCAAGGAGGGTGGACTCAAATTCATAATACCACGAGACCTGAAGGCCATGGGTTCAGGGTTTAGGCCATGTTGTGCCCCGCCTACTGTTCGCAGTTCTGGCTCGTAGCTCAGCCGCACACGGAAACCTGCATCAAGGATGCACATGGGCGCGCATCTACACAGGTTGCTGGGTTTTGCTCTGAATTACGGGGAGGATGGAAGAACCCTGAACCCTAAACTGCGCAATGTTTTTCCACACATTTCTGTTCTTAAGCCCTAAGCCCCAAACCCTAAACCCTACAAACCCCTAAGCCCTAAACCCAACTTACGCAGGGATGATGCCGGAACTACCTACCGTGCTGCTGGGCGTGCCCTTCGCTGCAAATCAAACTTCGTGTCCTGCTGGTCAGCTTTTGCCTGAGGAGCCTCACTATTCAAACTATTAAAGCTGTTCCTGTCTTTTACATCAGGGTTCAGGGCTTTAGGGTTTAGGGCTTAGGGTTTAGGGTATTATTCCAATTACGATGATGATTATTATCTTACAAATTCTATTCTATACTGAATAATAGTAATTCCCCCTATATACGGAGTTTATCTACACTATAGCTCATATAGGACAAAATAAGAGAGATCCCTAACAGGGAGCCAGTGAAGGTTCCCAGAAGGGTGGTCAAACTAGAGTAGCCCATCAACCTGCGTTTGGATTTAGGGTTTACGGTTCCACCCGCCCACTGGCGAGCGGCCTAAGAAAAGTGGCCCGGCAACAACAAAACCAGAGCTTGGGGTGAAGGCCCGTGAGCATTTTTTCCGTCGTTGAACCCCCAACCGAACAGACCCTTACAAAATTCGGGTTCAGAGTGCTAAGCCTTTGAAGCTCTAAAGCTTTCAATCCCTCCCAAAGATCCACCCTAAGAGAAAGCCTAGTTAAGGGTGAACATCGTAGGGGCTGGTGTAGGGAAGGTAGGAAGGGACCCTATGACCGACTGAAGCCCTAATCCTTCGTTCAGGTCTTGAGACCTAAATCCTAAACCCCCAATATAGGACCCTAAATGAACACTATGGGGATTTCAAAAACAAACTCTAAACCCTTTATGAAGCCTAAGCCTGATTATTAAGTCCCCTGAACCTCATGGTATTGATAACAAAAGGCTTCCCTTAACCACTCCCTATACAACCCCCTTCTGGGTGCCTCCCAATTACATTTAGCCTATTTAAGGCTAAAGGGAAAACCTGTTGGGGGGGCATGGGGAATCCAGAAAGGGTGGGATATAGGCCCGCTTAAGTAGATAGAATATGGCTTTGGATATATTATAATACGAGCCCCATATATCGCGTATTCTATCTACTTAAGGGGGAGTACATATGAATAGGCCCTGCAAACATTCATCATTCTCAAGGGTCTACATGGAAAAATGCATGGTAAGTTGTCAACATTATGGTCCTTTTGTGGGATAGTGCGGCCCCCAATATTTAGCGTACCCGAAACGGGACCATGATCTTAACGACGGCCCTTGAAAGGGATTAGGGTCCGTGACAATTCAAAATCATTCCAAGGAAACCTATTCAAACCCTAAACCCTAATCCCTAGATATCCCTAAAACCCAAAACCCTAAGCCCTAAACCCTAAACCCCTAAACCATAAACCCCAAAATCCCTAAACCCTAAAATCCCTAAACCCTACACTGAAAAAGACTCCCAAAGAGAGCCAGCAAAAAAAAAGGGGGGCCTCGCAGCCGCCGTTGGCTCAACTCCTCCTCTGCTTCGTTGCCGAGGCAGAGTTCAGTGCGCTCCATGTCGGGGCCTAGGGTTTAGGGTTAGGGAGTAGGGTCTACCTAGACCCCCCAAGTACCCTCTATAGACCCTAAGTATCCCCAAATAGAAGCTACATAGACCCTATTTTAGGGTACTTGGGGGGTCTAGGTAGGGTTTAGGTTTTAGGGTTCAGGGTTTGGGGCTTAGGGTGTTAAGTTTAGGATTTAAGGATTAGAGTGCGCTCCATGTCGGTGCCGCGGAGACTCAGAGGGGTTGGAGTACTTTAGGGAATTTAGGGCTGTAGAATATAATGAGAGCCGTCCCCTTCCCGAAAAAGGATTACCCTTGGAAATTTATTGTAAAGCGTCATGGTGTCTCATGTGGTTTCAAAGCAATCCATTCCAAAGCCAACCCTGTTCTAATCATTTCGACTGATATCTGCTCCTATGTATGTGACTTCCAGTATAAGCCCATCTGAGCTATAGCAATATTACCCATGCAGTTGCTGGACATGGGTTCCTTATCAGGGACATTAGTATTAGGGACTATACTAAACCACCAGAGGGACCCCTATGTCGACCCTCAAGGGCCGCTTTTTACCGTTCATACTGACAGTAGCTCGTATAAACACAAAACATCTAGAACAATCAAGGAGATCCCTGATTCCAACTAGCTGTCCCTAAGATCTTCAAAGCACTGTCCTTAAGACGCCAACACATGCGAGCTATAGTCTAAACTCCTCGTATCCTCCTTAACAACCCTTATAAACATCCCGTATACAATCCACTATATAAACCCCATTAAGGAGTTTAGACAATAGCTCAAATTAAGAACGATACCTTGGTAATGCAGGATGTCTCTAATGCCTTCTGATGCCCGATTACAACCCCCAACTGGCTTCAGGACCCTAATCCATTGCTGCAGGGAGCCTGATTGGCATCTTTCGAGGATTTAGGGTTTAGGGGGTAGTCGTGGTCCTTTTAGATACTTGCAGAATTTGATGAGAAGCAATTGCTACAATGGCTATTACCAAGTCACAAGCATTCAGCCATTGCGTACTTACACCCCTCTCGGATTTCTTGGGTAATCCCTAGTTAGACCCTATAAGCCCTTAAGGCCTAAACCCTAGACCCTAAACCCTAAACCCCAAACCCCAAACCCTAAACCACAAATCCTAATTCCTAGACTCAAAACTCTAAACCCTAAACCATGTGGACGAGCGGCTGGGCGAGACCCGCCAGCAGAAGGTTGCTGTGCGGTGATCCGCAGTCTCGACCTGAGATTGCTTTTTGGGGGTTATACATTTAGTGGACCCCCCACCCAGTAATAGTGACTACAAGGGATAATAGGGATTGTATTAGGGCCCTCTTATATTCTTATTCTATCACTATTACAGGGTGGGGGGTCCTCCTAAGTTATACAAGCTATAGCCTAACCTCCTTAAAGGGGGTTCTGTGTGGGGTTATATGGAGGATATTGATGGGGATACTAGGAGCCACACTATAGCTCGCATCAGCTTGTATAGGGGTTACATGGGGAGTTTACCAAAATTAGGGTTCCGTTTTTGTTGCCGGTACAACATGTAATTATGCTTACAACCTCTGTACTGCCCCCACCTTGCAACAGTCTAAACTAGGGGTCAAATTCAAGGCTCTATACAGCTAACTTATAAACACAATCCAACAGTTAATGAGTGGTGGCACTGTCTAAGTCAGAACACCAGTTAGAAGTGGTTACTACTAAGTCCCACTGGCTACGCCCCGTGGATATCGATGGGACCGCGCTATCTGGGCCGAGGAGTAGCAGCAGCAGTTGACCAAAAATCCTGCTCCTTTGGCTTTAGGTTTGGGGTTTAGGGTTTAGGTTTGGGGGTTTTGGGTTTAGGGTTCCGGGTTTAAGGTTTAGGATCTCGGTCATCTCGCCGTCCATTCGCCACATATCTGTCGCCCAGTTTTAGACCTATCATAGAAATATCATTTTGAATAGGTCCGTGGGGTGTACCACAACAGAGAGTATTACATAATTCCGGCTAGGGAATTTTTTAAACAGGGTAACACTAGGGTTGTAATGGGCCTACTTAGGGTAAGGGGACATAGTATATTACCTAATTCAGAGTCCCTAAAAAACCTAAAACCTAAACCCCTAAAACCTAAAACCTAAACCCCTAAAACCTAAACCCTAAACCCTTAAACCCAAACCCCTAAACCCCTAAAACCTAAACCCCTTAACCCTAAACCCCACCGTCCCTGAGAGTAGGGTCAGAATGGCTTGATGGCGCTAGTCCGTGTTGTACCATGCAGGGCATCTAAGGAACTTAGGGCTTAGGGTGTACGGTCTAGGGTTTAGGGTTTAGGGTTTAAGGTTTAGGGTGTAGGGCTAAACCCTAAACACAGCAGGACGAACAAGAACTCCTATGGGGCCCAGGAGGTGGGATGAAGGTAGGTGGGTCCGAAGGATCCCGATTGGGTTTTTGGGTTTAGGGTGTAGGGCTTGGGGATTTCAGTATGCTGGACCTGATTTCTTATACCCCGCCTAACCAACCCTGAACCCTCTCCTAGGCTGTTCAGTACCTACAACCCTAGAAAACCGCATAAGGTTTAGGCTTTAGGGTTTGGAATAGAAGCTCCAAAAGAAAGAAAATGCGCTACTGAAAAACCAGAGCACATGTTTGCCTGGCAAAATAGCAAGTCGAACCCTAGTGGCGGCCAGCGTGATAAGAACGTACCTCCGGTAGCAGATTGCGAGACTGGCACCATCCCATCAAGGCTTCCAATATGTTGCCGCGGTAGTTAATCGGACCCTGCGAGGATTGTTCACCGCGCTCACCATACGCCTTGTATGGAACCGCCAAAAACTCTGCCGCGTTGATCCCCACAATGTATTTCCAGAGCTGCAGAATATAAAAACTCCGATCAAGACAAATGTTGCCCGGATCCTGAAACGCCTCGGGTGCCAAATTGGAGTGGGCCCTGATTTTCCTGTCGTGCGGTGCGGCTCCGTCAAAAATCGAGGCAGCCTGCTTCAGCCATGCACTTAAAGGTTCCCAAGTCCAGGGTTCAAATTACTTCCAAAGCCTGAAATCATGCCTATCCTTAAACCCTATACCCTAATGCAAGAAGTATCATATCAACCACCATTTCGGGCGAGGTCGGGAGGAGTTCTTGCAATTTAGGGTTTAGGGTTTAGGGTTTAGGTGGCCATTGTTTATGGTCCAGGCTTGTTTTGGGGGAGGCTGCTTTCAGGGCTTGGACCTTCAGGTTGTACCCTATGCCTATCATGTCGTTTCTCCCCCCAGCATTTTTCTGGGTGTTGCGTTTGCGACGATCCCCTGCAAAACATACCCCCCCAAATCCCCGCACTCCCTACTAACGGATTTTCCGCTAATACCGTTGGATAACGTGCTGGGGCCAAAGCCTTTTGAAATCTTGCATCCTCGAAAACCCAAAGCCCTGAACCCTAGGCCATGAACCCAAAGCTCTGAACCCAAAGCCCTGAACCCTAAGCCCTCAACTCCAAACCCTAAACCTTGAATCCTCCTGCCGCCGGGCTTCGGTAAGCCCGGTCACTGGCGGTGGCACAGGCAAGGTTTCTGCCCTCAGCGCCTCCCAGGGCCATGTTCCCTTTCAAGCGGCTTAATCAGAATCGTAAAGAGGAATAGCAATGGAAGCCGTAGAAGAATAATAAGAAGAAATTGTAAGGAGTGTTATAGCCACCCTTGAGTAGATAGAACATGGCTTCGGGTTTATTATAATAAGATCCCCATATATCTCTCATTCTATGTACTTAAGGGGGACTATAACCATGAACTCTAAACCCTAAAGGCTGAAAGCTAAACCACTTATGTGCCAGCAGGTTAAGGACTGGAGAGTCAGGGTTTTTGCTTTAGGGTTTGGCCAGATTTGGTTTGAGGCCTACGGGAGTAGGCGCGTTGAGAGTTTTTGCTCTTAGGGCTTTGGGTGAAACTAAAGCTGTGGAGAGTCCAAAAAATTTGGCCTCAAAGCCGTGAGACTACCCAGCCGAAATCCTGAGCCCTCAACCCCGCAGTTCCCAAACCCAAAGCACAAACCTCAAGCCCCAGGCCCCAAACCCCAAACTTACAGCAGAGACATTCTGAACGTTCACGCATTTGGGTGACCTTGCAACCCAAACCTTACGTCGATAAACATGTTTAAGGTTTGGTGCCTAAGGGTTGAGGGCGCTGGGGTTGGGCAGTTTTGCTTTGTCGCCGTAGGCCTTGTACCCTTGGGTTCGGATCCCTAAACCATGGAATAGAACTAGGATCGGGAGTTTCCCCTCAGCGCCCTTCCCCCTGTTACATGCCGGGAGTTTAGGTAGGGCGTAGGGTTTTTGGTTCAACCAGAAGAAGCCAAATGCAAACCACAATTTTCCCTGTCTTCCTCAGTCTGCTATTGCTTTTGAGGGTAAATGCTTCCATCAACCAGGAAGTCTAAACAGCAACCCCGAATCCCTCAACAACGAGGATGCTGTGGGCTGCATGCTTGGGACTGTAACTGGGGCCCCACCTTTGGGTTTAGGATTTAGGGATCCTTCAATCCTCAGAATAATGAGAAACCCTCAGTCACTGGTCACATGACCATAATCATTCCGAATCCTGACCGAAGGTCTTTTTGGGACTATCCTCCATATGAGCATCATCTGGGGTGAGGACGCCACATTTGGTCGGCAATGGTTGCCATGAAGTTGCTATGCGATCCCTCTGAAGTGCGATGTCATCTGGATCCTCCGGTCGTGTACCACTTTGGGCTATTAGACCCTAAAATTCCTTATTAGGACCGTACTGAGGGTAGGTTAAGGTACCCTTGAGGTCTAATAGCCCATAGTGGTATTGAGGATGTACTAGTCTCAGCACACGTTGCGCGCCGCGGGCAGCCTCTGTTTTCCTTTTTTCGGAGTTCCACTCCTCTTCCAGGTCCTGAAGTCCTTGGAGAGAGATAGTATTGTGAGAAAGTGGGCGAATTTCCCTATCCAGCCTGCACGCAATTAGGCAATAGACTTATCACTGATGCTTCTGGGAGTGCATCTTCAAAATAATCCCTATGTGATCCTTGAAGAACCTCTATATTCACTCCCCTACTCCCCCTTAAACCCTGAACCCTAAACCCTAAACCCTAAACCCTAAATCCCCCTTAAACCCTGAACCCTAGACCCTAAACCAGCAAATAGAGTCCCAGCAGTGGCTCCAAGCAGTGCACGGTTCCTAGAACAGCTCAGGGAGCTGCCACCGCAACCCCACGTGAGTAGCATTTTTTTGGTGGTTGAACCTAGTAAGATTCTATTCCTTATATAAAATACTATACCCCAAAAGGAGGATATAATCTTACTCTATATTTGGGTACCATGGTATCCCCCAAATAAAATACTACTCACGTGGGGGATCTCTTGACTTAGTACGTCTACCTCGGAACAAAGGTTATGGGGCTTCTAATAAGGGTTATGGGGGATAATAGGTAGATTGTAGGTGGACCCCTCACCCTGTAATAGTCGTATAATAGAATATAAAAGGACTCGAATAACATCACTATTATCCCTTACAGTCTGTCACTGTTACAGGGTGGGGGATCCTCCTGCGGTAGACTTGCTCAGTCAAAGGGTCCTCCAAGCAGTGTATGGGTTTCTTGATAACTGGTGTTGAGACCTCACGCGAAAGGACGTCAAGGGCAATGGCACAAGCAGCTACGGTTCGAAGCTCTAGTTACGCTTCCGCCCTAAACCCTAAAGCGTTACTCCCGCTTAGCGCCCTCAAGAATGCCATGCGGCGGCGAGCCTCCCTTAGCAAAGGTTACTATACGATGATAATGGGTTTGGAAAGGGCATATTTTATATCACCAAACTCTAGGGCTCCTCGAAAAAGTCTGTAGACCCTAGCTCCTGAACTGCCTAAATCCTAAACCCATCCTTGCGAGACTTCTGCCTGGGATGATTCGCCATTGCCAGCCGGCGTGATTGCTGCAGCAGTGCCTTTGGGGTTATGAAGGCTAGCTTCCCCTGTAACCCCTTAATAACAAGGGCACACTTTTTCCTACCATCAGCTTTAATAAGGAGACAATAGGCAGAAAAAGGGTACTACTGGGGTACCTAGAAGAGGCTTTAGGGTTTTGGGATGGAAAATGTGTTCATACTGTAAGCACCTTTTCAATTGCAAAGGCTTGTAATTATACGGTCTGTACTTGGACTTATCAATACTAAGAAGAGTTTGGTTGCCCCAACACCCCAAAATGAGGACCACGGAAGAGTCATTTGACAATCATGGGGTCCTTGTTTTTGATGCAGAATATTTGGAATAGGTAGTAAGGGAATGGGTCCTGCACTCACATCGGAATAGTCTCCTCCAGTACTCCTTGCAGTCACCTTGAGGTAATCACATGCAATGATCCCATACATAGTGTCCTGAATCCATTCCCCTCTTCCCTTTACGGGTAGAGGCTGGAGGTCCCGAGTAAATAGCTGAAAGAAGACCTGCAACGACTATATGCGCTAAGGACATTCAGAAGTTGCTGAATATCCACGCAGCCTGCGCTCAACCTTAAGCCCTAAATATTAGGACCCATCAAAGCAGACTGGACTTGGGGCTGCATGGCAAGACCAAAGCTAAAAGACAATAGCAGCTGCGCTAACCCCTGAACCCTGTAGTCCCCCTTAAGTAGATAGAATATGGCTTTGGGTCTATTATAATAAGATCCCCTTTTACCCCATAGTCTATCTACTTAAGAGGGGACTACAAATGGTAGTTTCCCTATATAAGGGGACCCCCAATATGGACCCCAAAATATTATAGTCCTTATTAAAGGCAACCCCAAAAGGTACACCTAATTTTGGGAAACCGCCAAATCTCAAACACGCGTTGCGCATTGCTTTGCCGTACTATAGGCCCTTCAGGCCGATCCTTCGTTACCCTAAGGGTCCGTGAACCCAACACGGTATAGGGTTTAGGGTCCGAGGTTTAGGGGTGATTTGGGTAATAGCAATTCGAGTGTAATGCGTATCTGTAGGGAATACCCCGCAGAAGTAGGACATGCATGGTGCAGGGAGCAATAAAATCCCTACCCCCTCATAACAGATGTTCTTAGTCTGGTATTTCAAAGCTTCAGACATGGCCATTCTGGTACTCTTATCTACATATAGGGTGAGGTCACCGTTTGTACCTGCTTCACATGGAGGCCATGGCTGTGCAAGTGCACGGGTGCTAGGAATGATAGGGTTGAGGGTTTCATGGTTTTTTCCTAGGAACCTTCGAGTAGGCCTGTGACTCCTAAACCTTTAAAATGCTGAATCTGAAGCCCGCCGAAGGGGCAATTCCCCGAAGTCTTCCCATGCGTGCTGACGCGATGCAGGAGTAGGCAGTCCTGTCCTGAAGGTTATGCGCCACGACCACCTCAGAAACAGTTCAAGGTTTAGGGTTCTGGGGTATGGTCCCCATCATCTACCCCGAACTTCTACAGTCCTTATTCTGAAGACCACGAAGAGGAACAACTCCCGAATTTTGGGAAACCCCATGTAAGGTTGAGGCGCTGCGGTTCATCCTTCTCTGAACGTGTGTGCATGTGTGTAAACCCTTCTGCACATTCGAGCTGTAATTAGTAAAAATCCTAGTAGCCCCCTTTCTTAGCCCTATAACAGCCCTCTATATCATCCCCCAAATGACTGTCCGTCTGAACTCCTTGTCTAACGTAAGTGACGCCTCATGAGGGGTGTCGCTTTACAGGGTTCGCCTCCGCTTTACAGGTTTTCGTCGGCATAGATGTTGCGAATCAAAATCTGAGGTGTCGCTTTATATGTCGGCTAACTTGAAAGTGCACTGTAATGACTTTTGGATTGCATGGTGTCGCTTTTGCTTTACGACCTTTTTGAATGTGTCCAACCTTTACTTGCTTGCCATAACGCGAGTTTAGAAGCTTGCTCATATAAACCCCCTTTCTAAACTCTTGCTAAGTCAAGAGATCATCCAAGTAATGGAGTTCAAGCATCCCCTCACAACATGCGTTCTCAATCCAGAAGCAAGGACAGCCAAGGGAAAGCACAGGCATGGCGGGCTTAGGGTTTAGGGCATGCTTCCTCTGTTTCCTGCTGCGCAGAAGCTAGGTTCGGCTGGACCACAAAACAACATGTTCCGCGTAATTTCCAGATAAAACCCCAATGTACCCCTTGGCGACACTTAGACGTCCTTCGTGGCCCTATACTTTTCACGGACCCTACACCCCAAACCCTCCCCGAATATTTGCATGCCAGCTGCATGAGAAGGAAATGCCTCTTCAGACAACCCAAGCATGGCTGACAGCCTGCGCGGACGAACAGAACAGGGAAACCGCAGAACGGCCTCTAAGAACGACTGCCTTTCGAAGAAAATGTCTAGGTTTCCATGTTACTTTGGGGGAGGACACTGGTGCTTTAGGGGAGTGGAGAGAAGACCATAGATACTATGATAAGAGCTTATACACTTGCATGGAATATCTAGGGATTGCTATAATCTGCTACAAAGGTCAAGCCCGCATCCACATTAGGGCGTCAGAGTTTAGGGTGGAGGCTCCACCGTGTAACATGTAAGCGCCCAAATATTTGGAATAGGTTTGCGGGGGTATTGAAACACAGCTGCGCTGTAAGAGTAAGGATGACAAGGACGAATCGTCCTTTTCATTGGTCAGGCTCCCACATTGCCCAAGCCCTCTGCTCCCGCTAGGAAATGGGATGACCACTCTTTTAAGACACGTTCGCATGGTTTCCGGCTCGATCTGGGGTCATAGGACTGGTAATTTCTTGAGCTCCCAGAGTACTGTGCAAACAGGAACCCTCCCAAGGTCAATATGACACTACATCAACTTCGTCACTCTTACTGTGGGGAATTCTACCCTTTGGGAACTAAACCAAGAAGATCAGGTGTCTTACACTAGGATCCCCAGTAACTTAGGACTAAAAAGATCATCCTTTTAAGTACGGCTTGTTTTGATAAAAATGCGGACCCCCAAAAGGGGAATACTCAACACCCCCGAACATTGGTCTTGAGGTCTGGTTATTCTGCAACTCATGTCTTCGTTCCCGATCACAAAATCCACAACAATCCTCCCCCTAACATTAAAACCCCACGCGTCCCTCACATTAAATATTCCAAATATAGCGTAACATAGCACAACGGGGACATTCCATATCAAAGGCGTCAGGGGTTGGAATTTTCGGGGAGGGGATTATACTGAACGGCTAACAAATCTAATCCCTAATCCCTAATCACTAAACCCTAAACACCAAACAAACCAGAGAGTCGGCATTCCCTCCTCCCAAAACCTTTTTCAATCCTCCCCTAATATTAATACCCCCCTAGTAGTAAAATGCTCCCCATCATGTGGTATAATATTGGGAGTATTTAATATCAGGGGGTGGGGGGGTGGTGTTTTATATTGCAAGGGGGGGGGATTTCTCATGTTCCAACATGTTGGCCTCTGTAACGAGTGAGAAGTCAGGTCAGCCTAGACTGCCTAATCTTGAACCCTGTAGCGCAACTACTGCTGAGAGGTGGTAATTGATCAAAATGTTTGTGCCCAAAATGGCCAGTATGGAAAAAATTTTCCTTGGATTTTTGTCATGACCATACAGGAATTCCCCAAACGGACTGTAATGTCGCCTCAAGACTTGTATGCAAAGGGTCTTAGGTGATCCAGCGACGATCTGCCAACAATGGAGGATGCTAACAACCTGTATGTCAGGCAAGCAGCGCTCGCAAGCCCCGCCACAACGCGACGTTGAAACCCAAATTGATCATGTTTGTACTAAGCAAGCCCACGAATCGGGACCAATGACAATCCTCATGTAAACCTCTGAAAAACCAATTGTTCCTCACCATGTGGCAAGTTCTCCATTATTCTTAATGCTCTTGAAGCCTTGATCCCCAAACCAACTATGACCTAGGAACCTGTTATTATGATTCCCTAGGCGTCCAAGTGCCTAAACCCGAAATGCTAGCCATCTATACGCAAAATTTCCCGAGTCTCCGTTCACCGGGTCGGCCTTGGCTTGACTTTTGCAGCCAGATCAGCAGCATCCGCGCAGGCAAACTGCCAAACAACAAAAAATCAAATACAGTTTTTGGGTTTTGGGGCTAAAGGGAATTAATGCTTTTGGGGGATGATTAAGGAAAATAACACTACTTCAGGGAAACCTAAGAGGGTATTGTAGAGGGGGAAGGAAAATAACACTACTTCAGGGAAACCTAAGAGGGTATTGTAGAGGGGGATGGTAGGGGAACCCATTAAAAACAACAACACGGAGCTTCAAACTTTACGCTGGGATTCCAGACTATACTATAAAGCATGCCTGCATTAGGCAATAAAGTCTGTATATGATACCTGCTTCGGGCAAGCGGCCCTGTAGTACAAGATGAGTATGTTGCTCAACGGTGTGGGAGCCATCGGACCCGCTCGATCCCTCTGCAGACCCTGCTAATCAAAGCCTTATTCTTATGATCCGGATCCTGTGGAGTATTAAGCTCATGCAAGCCTCCCAAATTTCCCTCCCCTGTCGTTGGTTGAAATGCTTGCTCCAACGCTGCTGCAAAGGTGTAATGCTTCGTAAACTCTCAAAGTCTCATTGCAGATGCAGCTTAATCATTTATGTTTCAAGACAGTCCCCCCTCGCTATCTGCACAGAAGTGGCACGTGCTGTTTCCAGGGAGCATGGTGACCCCAGATTCCGGGGGGCTTCAAGAAGAGGATGGTTCCAATGTGGAAAATCAGCTAGCGCATGAAAGTTTCGCGTTGCCAAAATCATACAGGTTTCCCTTGTAGGCAGCTTACGTATTGGACACACGCGAGGGTTTTTTCTTGGCCTTGTGGGTCACTCACGGGGTGCTGGCTGCAAGACATGCAATGCAAAAACAAATTTGAGGGTCCAAAGGCCTCAGCTATCATCCCGCACGGGACACAAACTCTGCGCGAAGCAATCGCGAGCTACCGCTGGCAGTTGCATTTGTTCTAGATCGTCCCGCGTCCGATGAAAGCAGACACACTGTCATGAGCTTGAAAATACACATGAAAGTAGCCGGCAAATATTGTGGCGCCGTCATGCGACCATCAGGCAGGACCTCAAGGCAGACAGCCCCGCTGGCAATCGACGCCAATGGAAGCACACACAGGTCCTCACATGGAAAAAAACAACGACACTTGAGCAAATGTGACAAATTTCACCGCGCGGTACAGACTCCCAGTCGCCAGGATTGCGGCTCCATGATAAGTCCGTCAAGCTGTCTCAAACGAAGCTTATGCCAAATCCGTACACTGCTCCAGCCTGAAGAGGGCTGGGGCTAC
>CAJNIZ010016446.1:0-14623 GCA_905231905.1 Symbiodinium pilosum
TGCGGCCCTGCAGCCGCCGTCGTGGATGCAGCATGCGGTTAGCACTGCCGGTGCCTGCAGCGGTGCCTCGAACCTTCCAAGTGAGAGCCAACTTTGCTATCAAGGCACGTTGCTGGTAGAGACCCTCAGTGTCCGCGTCCTGCAGCATACGGCAACTGGCGGAACGGTCAACATGAAGGTGCCAGCGGCATGTATTTCAGTCTACAACGTAAGAACATCTAAGCATCTAAGCTTTAAGTGATGTCTTTTTGCCGTGAGCTGCTGTGAGCTGCTGTGAGGCTGTGGGTCCAAAGCAGGGCGAATGCAAAGGCGCCGTGTTCGCAAAGTCGGGCTCCGAGCTGACCATCCAGGATGCTACTGGCTGCGGATTGGATGGTGCCGACTACTCTGTTCAGTATTGTTCAGATCAAGATCAAGTTGTTGTCCATTTCATCACGCCCATGAAGCTGGACGTGGCTTTGGACAGGGCCAAGTGTGAAACAAGCCTTGCTTAATTAGTGGTATTTTCCTTTTGTTCTCACGTCACATGGCCAGACCAGCCGAAGAACGTGTTGGCTGATTGCCATACTCTAGACTCTACACTGTCACTGCCAAATCGTAGGTTCTTATGCCTGGAGAAAAAATGTCACGGACCTGCCAAGCGTGATGCGAGCAAGTCCATAGTGACATGCTGCTGCATCGCCCAGTACTCCGCTTGTGATTTGGGTTCATTTGTCTGCGGCCGTCACACGAGACAGCCTTTCGCTGTTTTTGAGCTGCTCCCAGTTTCTGTATTGTTTTGGCAATCTTAAAGGACCTGGTGATGGCTTGCAAAGTCAACAGCCTGCAAATCACAAGTAACGCATCCCAGTGTAAGGATAAGAATCACGAACAGACAGATGGGTACAAAGGGTCTGGCAGCTTGCAGCCCGAGTATGCGGAAGATCCGCTGTTTGACATTGTAGTGGCGTGCTGTGCGAGGGGCAGCAGGATCAAAACTAAGAGGCGCAAACACAAGAGGGCTTCCCAAACTGAGGACGAATGAGGATTTTGACGGTGGGCCTTCCTTCATCACCCGGTTTCAAAACGTCGTTCAACTGCTTGATGGTTCGTTGTCGACCTTCAGAGTTCCAAGCAAATGTGAAAAACACAAACAAGGCAAGCAAAAGACTACAGAGCTTGCCAGGCCTCCTCAGCCGCCCCAGGCGCACCAACACCTACATGTGAATGATGCTCTTCTCGCGTGTTCTCCCACCATTCCCACCGAGGGGGTCCTAAGACGTCCTGGGAGCACATGTGTCAGGAGCTGCAAACAACTTCCCAATTGTTGTTGCTGGCGCCTTCAAGGCTCTAAGCACTGGCTGCCCAGACCTTTCTTCGCTAGCGGATGGTCGTTTCTTCGGGGCCATTGCGCTGTTGGAAGACACTAAAGCCAGCTGCACGCAGCCAGCCCCTCACATGGAGAGAGGCTGTTCACGATGTTCACGGAGACTCCACGAAAGCTGATACTCCGATAGTACACTGGGGTGCTGTTAAGGAATTTAATCTAAGTTACTATATTGGGGAAACCATAATGATTACTACTGGTATATATGTATACCCATTACGGTACCTCAATTTAAGTTCCTTAACAGCAACCCAGTACAGGCTTCACGGAATCAGGGCGCTCCAGCAATTGCAACTCCCCTCTTCAGCCTTGACCTCGCCTGCTCGCTCCGCCAGCCATCTTTTGGCCTGAATGTGCTGCTGGAATCGACGTGCTGGCAATCTACTGGTGCTGGTGGTGGTGCTGGTGGTGGTGGTGGTGGTAGTATAATAATAGTAGTAATAATGATGATAATAATGAGTACGTTTCCTGCAGCACGGCTCAACGAGCAGTGTTTGGTACAGCCATGTTCCTCTACAACATACGGAGTTGATGACAACCTCTTTTGAATGTTCAGATCGGGGCCATTTGATTTTCTGCAACGTATTGTACTCGCGGTCGACATGGTCTAACTCTCACTTCGGAATGTTGACTATGTATTGTTGATTTGCTACCATGACTGGGCCAATGTTTCTAGCACGCAGAACGCAATTTCACAATTCTTTTCATGGGCTACGCAGCTCTTGCAAGCGATGGACCGCCAAGATTTCGAACCTGGCGACCACATCATCAGACGACGTTTTGGTGTTCAGCATGCATTCGGCAAATCAAACTAGATGAGCAACCTGTGGGCAATGTTTTATTTCCTTGCTTTTGCCATAGGTTATGACCATCATGCAATATTCGATGGCTGGGCCAATGCTACGGAAGCCTACGTGATCCATCATCCTGTAGGGAGGCGAACGAACCCGCCATCGCCTAAGTCACAGGGAACTGGATCTCGAAAAGCTGCATATGCCAACCTTGCTCTGCTTGGAGGTTGCGTGGTCAAATACGGCATGAGCTCCGAGACGTTTCCGAATATGCTTTGGTAAAGCGGCCACCTAACCCAGCTGCAATCTCAGAGTGCATGTGTGAAATTAAGTTTCTCATGGCGGCTTGTATCGATAAGGACCAAGTTCTGGAAAGAGCACATTCGCGAGTGGGGGAAGCTGGCTACAATGTGGTCTGGAAAAATTGTGAGCACTTTGCTGCCAGGATCTTAGCATATGTCAGCAACATTCTTGTGTCTGCCGTATGAGCCCTGGATCATGTTGAGGAATGGTGCATATCTGGTAACCACAGGCCTTGAGATACAGTTGGGAATGTTTTCTCATGGCATGCTCCCCTTGCGCTCTGCGAAAGGTCTCTACAGGTTCGAGGTGCCTTGCTAGGCGCACCACAAGGGGCATGTGCTGGAGCCATGATGGGAGCAGCTTTGGTCCCAGCCGTATTAGGCTCAGTTTGTTGGAAGCATTTGGGATAGCGCTGACATTAGTGTGGATGCGCGAAACTAGGCCACTTTCTGGGGAAGTCCGACATTAGGAAAGGCCTGATGCTGTTGTAGTTGGCTTGAGACATCGCTAGAGTCATTGCTCTCTTTGCATTCAGTACGCCGTGGCGTTGGGTGTCATGGCTGCTCCCGTGAAATGGCCCGCGATGGTTGATGCCTCGGATGTTCTGTGTGACAAGCTGCTGCTGCTGCTGCTGCTGCTGCTGCGGCTGCGGCTGCCTGGAACGTTTTTGTTCCGCTCTTCTTGGCCGGATTACACAAGATGCTGGTCTATGATAGTAGGTGGAACGTCGCCCAAGCAAGCCAACAAGAAAATGCTGCTGGGCATTGAAACGCAACACACAGAGGCGTGGAGATGAGCTTGAGCAAAGCAAAGAAAATTAAAAGAACCCCCACCCATTAGTATTCTGAATCGTCTGACAGGGCCCTTGACAAGCAAACTCGCTCATGTCGTGACGTATGGACCAAAACAGGCAACCCACAATTTTTCAGGTAGGGCTTGCCATTGTGGTGCTGGCAACAGCAGACTGCACGGGCAAACCAGCCAAAATGTCAATCCCCCAGATGCAAGGTATATGGCAGGTGTCACAGCTGTCTCCCGACGAGTCTTGTTCCTCCGTGCCAGTGTTCGGGTTGCCGCAACAAGGTAGAAAGTAACAGGAACGCAATCTGTAACGTCTCTCCCTGCCCCAGCACTATGCTGCCCGTGCCTTGCCACTGTTCAGTTTTCTTTCCTTGAGACGCCTACTTGTAGCCTGTTTCGGGCCATGGTGGGCTATATGCTTGATGGCGCAAGAGGTGGCGTGTTCATGCCACAATTTTTGAGCGGCCTTGTGCAGACGTTTGGATCGTCTTCTGACGATAATGGCAGAGGAGGTGCCGGAGCAACTTCACCCGACTCCTCGATGTCGTGTTGTGGACCACCATGTTGTTTGCTCACTCTTGCTGCACGCATGTCAAACGAGCCCCGGTAGAAAGCAACATCATAATGGCGAGAGCCATTTACGTGACAGTATGAGCAGCGAACGTCGACCTGCGCTGTGCTGTGTTGCACAAAGTAAGCAGCAGGTGTACTTGCGAAACCCAATTGTCGTCCAATGGTTGCAAAGGTTCCCTTGCAAGAGCATGGACCAGGAATTATCGCAGACCCTTGTTCCAGCTTGCAACACGCGCCACCTTGCACCTTGGTGTTTGCTCCTCTCTTGCCCGCATGGTTTGGCCCCAGCGTTTCCACGCGGCCCGACAAACATGATTTGTTGAAAGCTGTTGTCTTACTTCTTTAAATTGCTGGGCGAGTTCCTCGCAAGGAAACGCAGGGACAACACACATGTTTTTGTCGATCCTGCCTGCCATTCCTTCCCACAGAGAATCACTGCAGCGGGAACACAAATATGAAAGCGCATGCAAAGAAACACGCAGAGGACAACAAAAACGTCGGCCATCTTTGTCACCTGCGGAGCGATGCATGGTAGTACTTGGCCATTTGGGAGTGTTGCTTTATCATGCTTGCCATGCTTTCCCTGTGTCCAATATCCTTGCAATCCCAAACTTGCAGGTTGCCATGGCCATTGTTGCTTACGTGCACTTATTTGCTACGTGCATTGCCGCTTTCTCCCATAGCAGCCTTTGCCCATGAGCATGACGAGGCGGCTCTTGCTTTTTCACGGCTGTTGGCCAGTTGCGCATCCCTGTTTTTTGGGTGTCGGCGGAGTTGCTCTGGTACTGTAATGTGCTGCCCAGAACATCCGCCTCAAAGTTGGTATTTTTTTCTTCGCTGTTTGAGCGCGTGCGCGGGCCGAAGAAACCGAAACCGCTTGGAAAATTGAGAGTGATAGACTAGTTGAGACGTGCCCGAGGTCCTTGACTATTGAATGTCGTGCTACGCTTTGGCTTCTCAGGACCCATGACAATGCCGCACTGAACCCCTTTCGCCATCCGGGACTCCCAATAGACCCCAGCAACCGAATTGTGTTTTGTCCGGGCCACTCAGCATCTCCGAGAAAGTGCGATGACGTGGTTGCTGATTTCTCCGGGCAAAACTGTTGAGATTCAAGAGCAACGTCTCCTTGTAGAACGTTTACGAGCGAAACAATCAGTCCGTCGGTCAGTTAGTGAGAGACTCGGTGAATCAGTCCGTCCGTCCAGTCCGTCCGTCCATCCATCCATCCGTCAGTCAGTCAGTCAGTCAGCTCCGTCAACCTGCACTGCCTGGAACTGGGTTCCTAGCCACGCAATGCGGGTGGACCAACTCACGGTCCTCTCCCACTCGCTGCCGCCCAGCGTGTTGCAACAGCCATGCAATAAACGCAGGATGTCGGTTCCGGGGTGTGAACACGGTGTCTGCCCAGAGGCCCAATGCGAACCAAGGCCGGCGCGGATTCGCAACACGATCATCCTAGTGCGCATCAAACTAAATTGCTTGCAATTGACTGCTTTTGTGGCACGGCGTGCAGCTGGTCGTGGATGGCACCGCCAGCTCGGCTCAAGGTTTCAGTGGGGGAGCGGTTTTCTACATGTCGGCTGCGCGAGCTGCCCTTTCAGGCGTTGCTCATCTTGCAGGGTGAGTTTCTCCTAGTAAAGTTTGAGAAATTGGGAACGTGCAGGAGCCTCGCCCGCGGCAGCAGCCCCATCCTTGCAGCAGGCGTCGGCTGACTTGCAAACGGCGCCACGCATAGCCCTAGATCGCGCGTGCACGGCACCTTCTTACTAGGCAGAGGGCTTGTCAGGGGGAACCGGAATCCGACGTGCAGGCCGAAAAGGCCGAAAGAAGAAAGGAGCAAACACATGCCATTGAGGCAAGTGAGTGAGTGACACCTGCAGGCCGACAGGCCGCCCCTTTGGGTCGCAGATGGAGGCAGGTAACCAGTCAAAAGGGCAACTGAAATTGTAACACTCGCAACTTAAAGCTACACCTACTTGACGCCATGAACCTGGACATCGTGCTGTACAAACGCGCGGAAAGCAGCAAGATGTTCCCCTCAGCTGCTTGCATGCTGTGTGTGGTCCATCCACCCTTCCCACCCCATTGTTTGCGCAAACGCCTCCAACTGTAAGGCCCAGGAGTTTCGAGGCCGACCGCGACCGCGAGCTCCTGGAGGCAGCCATTCCAAAGCGTGTTTGACCCATCTGCTGGATGGTGCAACTCACATGACGAGCAAATCTCCAATGATGCTTTAGACAGGCTTCGAACCAGCTCTGCATCTGAGTAACAGGCGATCATATGCGATCACATATCTGTTGTTTCCCAGATCGTGCGCGAAGCTCCGCCCGGCCATGTCACTCAGAATTGCCTTCACATCCATCAAGGGTCAGGTCAGGTCACCTCGCGGCCTTTGAGAGCACATGTGGTCGAAAGTGAGCAGCTGCCAACGTACGACATTCTGGAGTTTGTTTTTTCGGTTCTGACTACAAAATTTGCAAATTCAAAAAAATGGCTCAACGGTTCAACCACAAACCAGGATTTTGGGCGATCGCTACCCAATCATCCCAACCTTTCCAGCAAGTAAACATGTCCAAGGTTGTGTTCCATGAATGTCTTGGCCTGACCTGCACCCTGGGCCAGGAGCTCCTGCGAAGGTGAATCAGGCCCGCCAGCACTCTTTTTTTTTTTTGCTGGCCAGGCGCGAGTTCAAGAGGGATGCTGCGAAGGCTCAATGCGCCACAAGCGCCAGGATGCCGCTCCACCGCAATACCCACGCACGAGTACAGAGGGGTGCAAGGACCGCCGCCGCAAAGGCGCAAGCAGGAAGTCGGACAAATGTTGGTCTCTGGGGGTCAACTGCTGCTGACCTCAGCTCCGAAAACGACCAAGTGCTGCCCAGCACGGCCGACACGGCAGGTGTAGATGGGCTGGACTGGACCAAACATGTCATGCAGGCAACACAGTCCGTGAAAGAAAAAACAAGTTTCGGAAAAAGAAAACCAAACTTGCTCATTTGCATTACAATAAAATTACGGCACATTTTATGCCTTCTCAAAATCGCACTTGGCGAAAACCGTGCGCGCTAATACCACCAGATGCTTCCATGACAGATCGGCGGAGAGAGGCATGTTGAACGGCAGCTGCGGAAACCGGCCAGCCGTTTCCCAATGTCAGCCTAGGCAAAAATGCCAAAATGACAAGCATGGTGCAGGATAGGCGCCCGGTTGACATTTGCTCCAATAAAGTCCAAAGTTTAGCGTCCTCCGCTTGACCGAGCCGCTGCCCGACGCGGTAGGACTCCCAAACCAGAATACGCGTCCAGAAGGGCAAGATCCACTGCCACGTAGAGGCAAGGGACGTCAATAATTCTGCTTTAGTGCCTAGATTATAAGCTATAAGCCGTAAAAGTTTCGAGGGTACTGGGACAGGGAATAATGGGGAAATTTGGGGAGCAGAGGCACCTCGCGAAATGGTTGTCGCTTTTAAACAAATGTGCTACGGCCTATGCATGGAAGACGGGAAAATACGGGAAAAACCGACCCGAAAACAAACGCATGGCCATTCGTGTCAAAAAAAATCATTCTGCTTTTGCCGCCCTCTCATCTGTCTCATTTTGTTTTCAGCTCCGTATTTCTCTCCCTGTTTTCCTGTGTTCTTCATTCATCTCTCTCATCCCTTTGGTCTCCTTCCTCTCATTCATCTCTTTCCTCTCTGTAGCCGGTGGCATTGTTGTAACATGTGTATGCGCATTTGGTGATGGACTCGCCCCCCAGCATTTCTGCATTTCTTGGACGGCCACGTATTGGCTTTTTCAAATTGATGGACTCGCCTTTAGGAACAGATGTTCGCATGACGTTGTTCGAAGAATGCAAACTTGTGTAAGAACATCAGCCACCTGTTGCCGAACACCTGTCTGCCCCAGCGCCCGGCAGAACTTCAGAGTTGGGAATGGGAAAATGGTTGAAGAAACAGTGAAGGATCTTCAAAATCCTGCGCCAAGCATCCTGCTGGAAAAGCATCCGATTTAGCTCATATATCATTGTTGTGCCCTAAAGGGGCCGCCTTCGGGCGTACAGGCGACCTGACCTTTACGGGAAATGCATGCGTCAAAAATGCGAACCACAAGCAGCGCTGCCGAGCCGGCTGCCGCTTGGCTGGGTATCGCTAGACAGTTGTATGCCTGCTCTCGTGTGCGTTGCTGGTGGGGTGAGCGGGGATCATGCTGGGATAGGTGGCGAGGAACATAGCGTGGAAAAAACTGGGGATTTGAAGTCCGCATATGCCAACCCGAAATGACGGTTGAGTTCAGGCGCCACGGAACCGTTCGCAGCGAACAAAACGTCCAGGTACAAAGTGAAAAAGGAGTCATTGCAATCAACAAATCCGCATTCTAGCTTTAAAATTTGTACGTCGCATGGAATTGGCAACGCAACCGCAGCTCTCGCAATGCACTCCATATCAGCCTTTGCCCTCGAATCATCCAGCGCCATGATGATGGGATCGTCAGCATAAATGCCGACGTCCAGCCTGCACAGTCGCGCCGGCGGCCCGGCCAAAGCCGCGTGATGCTGACCCCGAACTCAAACGGCCTGGCATTGCTTTCAAGAAATGATTGCATATGCAGAGAAACATCGCAAACCAGCACCATGGATAACCGCAATTGATACAAGGGGCACCTTTGCGAGATACCGAGCAGCTGATTGCGCACTTGTGAATGGTATCCGCCCGTCTTACTTGTAGCAATGAATCATTTGTGCAGGTAGATTTTGCCAACAACAGCTATGCTTGGCGAAGCCGAGGGTTTCCTGCAAGGCGAAGTCGCCCCCACGCAGACTCACGAGGGAACCCCGGTTTACTTGCCACTAGATGCGCTGGCCTTGTGCGATGCCGGACCACCTCATTTGTCGTTGCTTGACGTGCCGCGTTTGCATGTTGCTGCAGACAGGCTCTTTGAGTTGCACCCGCTCGCATGCGACCTGTGGGCTGTGGCAATAGCGTTCCGCGTGCCTGCGCACGCCCGCCGTTAGTCCTCACCACGGTCGACAAGGTTTTGGCAACGCTCGGCGACGGGGATCTCACAGAACAACTGCAGCATCCACTCCTTGCCCACGCTCCAGGACGCGCTGGATTTCCTGCGAGCGGCAATGGTGCTGCTGCAGCCGGAGCATGGGTGCTCATGCTGCTTGCCCCCGGAACTTGGGTCAGGCTTGTTATGGAATGGTTTCCACTCCACACTCGCGTGGGTGCACACCACTTGAAGCCTTGGATGGGAAGACAGGACGGCATATGCCCAACATTCCCGAGACGGGCAACGTGCATGTGATCCCTTGTTAGCTTTGCATCTCAGTGACGTGCAGCACTCGTACAACCAATGGTCAATTCGAGTTTTGCTTTGCGCTTGCGCCTCTAATGCGGTGATTAGCGTGATCCGTTTGCCAGCGTGCTCCAATGGACGCCTGGCGGCAGAACTGGCAGAGCTAGCCCTCGCCGAGCGTAGGCATTTGCGGGCTGGCATCAGAATCCGCCATTTTCCCATGCTAGGCAAGTCCTTACGGCAGTTGCTCTCGAGCCTGGCAATGCCGCCGCAATCCGCCGCATGGCCCGCGCTTATTGACCCATTGCGGCGCCATGCGGCGCCCACCTCACGCGCGCCCAGTCGACGGCGGAACTGCTTTAGCACGAGCCCGTGCAGCCCGTTCAACTTTCAACCTACACGGTGGCGAGCGCGCTACGGGAGGCGCAGCGCGGCGGTGCGGCCGGCCTGTCAGGCATGCTGAAGGAACACGAAAAAAATGTTGTTGCAGGATCTGGAGGCACCGGAATTGCTTGTTAAAACACCCACGCACTTGGCTCAGGCGCAAGGCCCGCCAAAGGTTGCAGCCGGCTTCGCCATGGCGCGGCCCAATGGGCTGCGCAAGCTGGTCGGCTTTTGGGCATGGACACACCGTCACCATGTGTCTGGGTTGCGAACTGTTGACCAGCTGCCTGATGATTTTTTTTTGCATTTGCGTTTCTCGCCGCAACACTCGTGCAACATTGTAGCCCCGATGTCAGCCCATATGCACTTCATGGCTGGCGTGTGCCAGGCCCAGCGGTCATTGCTGGAAGGCATGAATCTGTGAGATGATGTAGGGTATCTGCACGTTTGTATCTAACGTGTTGTTTCGCTCTGTAAACACTGACCGCAAGACGGTTGTTTCGGGACTCATGCTCTCGCTTCCTGTTGTCGCGGACGCACGCGAAGAGGTGGACTAACACATTCGATCGTGCAACCCGTCTCTTCCAGAGCGCATTTCCGCGAAAGCAAAGACGCACTGGCCGCCCAGGTTCGTGCTGCGTTATCCCTCCGGCCCGACACGGTCCCTTTTTTCCCCTCACGCCCTTTTCCACCATCGCTCCTGGTCGCCAAAAAATCGTGAAGGAGGCCAGCCGCTCACCTGGGCGGGGGTCGGCTGGCCAGCATTGGGTGCTCCCAGCGGTTGTCAGCAAGGAACCCGTGGGGCTCTGGCACAACATCTTCGCCGTCGCCTCCGCTTGCGAGCGGGAGCTCGAGCAGGGAGCTGGCGTACCCCCGCTGCGCGGCAACGGCCAAGCGCTGCCAATCGGGAAACCCACGTGGATTGGGTTGCCGTGCACGGCCAGCCCAGCATTGCAGCAACGCGGTGCTGTGCGGAGGAATGTTGCCGCCTCGTCACCGAAACTGCCACAACCTCCAGGCCGGCAAGCTTGAAATTACCTCCAGGAGTGCGTTGTTGCCAGAGCGTGCGATGAGCGCGCGTGCCTGACCTGTCGCCTACGTCTCGGGCGCTGCGCTCTCACAGTCAGGGCTGCATTTTGCCAGGGCCCTCACCGCGTTGCCGGGCCATGAGGCCATCGTCATCCCCAGCGCCCACCTCGGCATCCTCTTGCTCTGTCGCCTGTGCTTGCCGCTGCCGCTTGCCCCGTGCACAGGCCGATGCCGAGGGCCGCCTCGACCCACTCGGGGATCACCGGTCGCGCTGCGCCACCTCTGTCGTCCTCGCGCCGTCGTTTACCGGGGGGCTGGTACCACGGTTGCGTGCAATGTGCGTGTAGCTGACATGAACATCGATGTGCCCGTCGTTGATGACAGGGTGACAGGTGCATTGAGGTTGTCGTGTGGCAGGACGCGCCGCTCGCGGTCGATGCGACGCTGATCTGACGCGCAACGGCGAGCCGCAGACCCGAGCCGATGTCGAGCCGGGGCGTGCCGTCGCCAGTCGTGGCCACCAGCATCACCAGCCCGCACGCGTTGCAAAGATTGAGCCGCGGCAGCGGCCGACTGGACAGGCTGCTGCCCGTCAAGGGCCGAAAAGGAACCCACCGGCGACTGTGGGGGCCCGGGCGTGAATGACCGGCAAGGTGTCACACCAGGATCACCAGGATACCCAGTGCGCGGCATGGCGGTCAGCTCGGGCAGAGCGGCGGCCTCGGCCACCATGCCTGCATTGGCCGACCACGTGGCGTGGTGGTTTTCTTGAATGGTGTCCTGTGCGGCCTTTCTCTTCAAATTGTGCGAGGTTTCGCCAGAGCTACCCCTCTATGCCCGCATGTTTTATGGCCAGCCATCCACGTATTGCTGGCGGGACAATGCAAGGCGCCGCCGACCTCGTGCGAGACAAGCGGTCGCAAGCACGGCGCTCGGCTGCGCGTGGCCAGTGCCACCCCACCCGAACAGGCTCGCCACCCAAGAGCGTGCTCGAGCTCACCGAGTCGACTCCCGCTGAGAGGCGTGTAGGGTGGCAAAAGCAGCCGGTAACCCGGGGCGGATGGCGAACAATTGGTTGGAAAAAAGAATCCCCCGGGCAAAGCCCTTGAAGTCGGCGATTTTCGTACGGTGTTTTTTCCCATTGTTATTTTCCGCGGGTTGCCATGGGTGGCTGATTATATGGGCCGGGCTGGCGTGCTGGTCAGCTGCCTCGTCTGCGCTGACTCTCGCGTCCTCTCTGCTCGCCAGGTCGCCGCATGCATTGCGCACGTGCTGCGGCTGAGCCCCTGCATATTGTACGCCGGGCTTCGCGCCCTTGAGCCTGGCCACGGCTGGGTGCCCTGCGAGCAAGGCGATGCCCGCGCACCAATTTTTTTTAGCTTTCACGCAGCGCGAAACCCTGGGATTGCACTTTGCCACGTGTGCTGCGGAAAGGTTTTTTTAAACAGGCAACCTTCCTTGCACGCGTCCTGCAGAAGGGTTTTTTTGGAGCGAGCGATTTCGGCATGCGAGCTCAAAAGGAAAGGGCGCCTTTGCACCAGCTGTGATTGCATCCCTTCTTGCTGCTGACATGAGTTTTGCACATGTCACGTTGCCACGCACGAACGCTCCCGCAGCCACGTGCAGCATCGGCGCGCCGCCCCGCTTCCTTCGCGCTGCGTCTCCTCACGCGCGTGACGCGACCAGTGACATTGCTGCAGCAGCCACGACGCCTACCGCCCTGTGCCGCGGCGCGCAACGCTCTTGGCGGCCAATGGCGCCGGGGCGCCGCGAGCGTGTGGGCGAGGCCGCCAACCCGGGGCCACCTGCAGCGGACTCACGTGGGGCCCCGTCAGCGTTGGAAGTCCAGCGCCAATGCGCTGCCGAAGCGCTTGCCAGAGCTGGCTTGCCTCCGTTCCCTCCATTGCCGCCAGAGGCCGTGTCACCATGTGGCACGATCAGCGATACCGCATCGCAAGCCACAGACCTGGCTTACCTTACTCCCCGCGCAGCAGGCGGCGACCTCACACCTCTGGCAGAATGTGGCGCCCACATTGCCCGATGCCCGAACACCAGACGAGGCGTCAAGCACCCCCGTGCCCGTGCAACCTCTGCCCGCGCAGGCGCGCTCCAGGTGGCAACGGGGGCCTCCGGCTGAGGGGCCGCTGCCGCCCACCAACTCTTGGATCTACATGCCCCTCCTCCTGGATGGGGCTGGGCTCTTGTGCCCAGCGGCCGCAGCTGGTTGGCGTGCCTGCGCGCCTTATGCGGTGCCCTGGCCCGCATTGGTCACCGCCTTACCCACCTCAGCGCTCAGGCTGCCGGAGGACCCCATTGCTAGCGTGCGGAGCGCGGGCGACGCCGAAGCAGAACCAGGCCGGCCGCCTGAGGACTGGGCGAGCGCGTGCCGGAGCAGCCCGCGCAGCCGCTGACGCTCACTGATG
Source organism: Symbiodinium pilosum (assembly GCA_905231905.1). Lineage (NCBI taxonomy): Eukaryota > Dinophyceae > Suessiales > Symbiodiniaceae > Symbiodinium > Symbiodinium pilosum. Next base: position 12,970 of record CAJNIZ010016446.1, read on the forward strand.
CCATTCGAGCTGCCGCAGGCGCCGATGGTTACCTCACTGCGGCTACGCAGTCCGCCTTCCTACAAGCTTATGGCGGAGTCGGTGTCGCAGCCGAAGCAGCGAACGCGCGCGCGCCGCCTTGCCCGCACAGCGCCGGCGCAACCCTCGACGTCGTCGCCGAGCGCAGGCACCACGCGCGCCCACAGCACCAGACGGTGCTTCGGGAAGCGTTGCTGCGGGAGAGGCACCCGAGCCTGGGGTGGACCGAAGCAGGGTGACCCGACATGTGACTGGCAACCTTCCATGGGCCGACGTGGCGGAGTTGCGGCGGCCTGTCCCCACCTTGCAGGACGTGCCGCCTTTCCTGCGAGCTGGCGTCCGCCGGGCTCTCGTGTTTGCGTTGCGGGCGATTCGCGACGCTGATGCCGCGGAGAACGCCCATGTCACTCCCGCCCGAGCTTGGTCCCTATTTTTGCTTATGCCGCGCATGATGGCGCGGCCGGGCGCAGGCTCTTGCTTGAGCGCGTCGACCGGTACGAGCGAGGCGAGTGGCTCGCGTTGCTGGCCGCCGCGCAAGGGGCGCGGTCCACAGCAAGCCGAGCGGAGGAAGACGCCGATGCAGCACTCCGCCAGCGGCGCGAGGCCGCGTGCCGGCTCGTCCGCAAGGGTGAAGTCAGCCGCGCCCGCCACCTGCTCACGAGTGGCACCTTGGCGCCGGGCGATGAAGCTACATGGCCCTGCAAAACGCCCCGCCCAAGCGCGCACGCCAGTCCCAGATGAGCTGCTCCACTGTCAACCGGAGGAGCCGGCCCTAGCACTGCTCGCGCCATTGCGCAGACGTTGCGCGAGGCCAGGCGCGGCGCCGCGTCGGGCTTGTCAGGCGCGCGGGCGGAACACTTTAAACTCCTCCAAAGCGATGCTGATGGCCTGGAGCTGCTCATGCACGCAGCATCCGTGCTGGCCCAAGCTGGCGGTCCCCTGGTTGTAGCGGCTGCCCTTGCCCTAGCTAGGATGACGGCGTTGCAGAAACCGGATGGCGGCGTGAGGGGTATCGCCACGGGAGATGTCTTTCGCCGGCTCGTGTCCAGGGCGTTGGCGAAAACATGGGCTTCAACTTGACGAAGCCACTCGTCCGTATCAACACGCGTTGAGCGCCCGGACAGGCATGGATGCCCTGGTGGCGCGTTTGCGCATAGCATTGGAGACGGACCCGGATGTGACGGTCGTGTCCCTTGATGGCCGCAGCGCCTACAACACAGTGTCGCGCGCGGCCTTCCTGCGCAAGCTACACCAGGTGGCCCCCGCCCTTCGACCGTCGTGCGCTTGTTCTACGGGCAGCCTTCTGTCTACTGCTGGTGGGACGCATCCGGGACCTGCTGCGACATACACCCAGCGGAAGGGTGCGAACAGGGCGATGCCCTGGCCCCCGCACTCTTTTCGCTGGGCCAGCATGATGGCCTCGAGCGGGCAGCAGCTGAATTGCAAGCGGGCGAGGAGCTGCTTGCATACCTGGATGACCTGTATGTCATCACCGGCTCAAGGCGGGCCAGGGAGGGCCTTGACCTCGTCGCTTCGCGCGTCCAAGAGCATCGCGGAATCGCGTCCAATGTTGGCAGGACGCGCGTGTACAATGCTGGCCACGGGGCGCCGCCGCCTGGAGTGCACGAGCTCGGGG
>CAJNIZ010016446.1:14986-32698 GCA_905231905.1 Symbiodinium pilosum
GTTCGTCAGCTCGTCCGTGTCCACGCTCCCCGCCCTCCGGGCTTGTGCCTCGGCTGCCTGGGCCCGCAGGTGATGGGGCATGCTGTCGGCAGCGGTCCAGCACGCGATCGGCGGGACAGCGCTGGGCGCACCGTGGCTGCTCCCCAGGGCGGCGGTCGAACCGCCCCTGGATCAAGTTTTGGCGCTGGCGGAGCCGATCGGCCCCAGCCGGCCTGCCAATGCCCCGAGCATGGTGCTCACGGCGCGAAGCAGTGCGCGCTGCAGTAGACACAAGCTGCTTCTTGGTGCAAAAAAAACCCTGGGAACCATGCCCCGCATGGATCCCATATGGCGCTTGGGTGGCTTTGGGCACTACGTCTCGCACCATTGCAGGATCGCATGAAATTTGGGCAAAATGCAGGTGATCGTAGCAGCAGGCAGAGAGTGCCCCGCACCATCCCGGCATTGCCTAGTCGGCCGAGGCAGTCTGGCGAGGCGACAACCCACCATCTGAGGGGTCGTTGTCCTGGGCGTGCCGCGCACCCTGACTTTGTCCGCGCGTGAGCCGCAGAACGGTTGTCAGAGGAGCTCAGCCTCCAGCAGCAAGCGCGGTTGCCCCCGAATCTGCTGTGCAGTTGGCCTTCAGTTCATGTGTGCAAGCGCAGCGGATGCTGCCCCCATCCGTTTTTTTCTTTTCGACGCCCATTTTGCGCTTGCCTATCCTGCCGGACGCGAAGTGCAGGTCAGCCCATGGCCGATCGACAAGCAGCTCGCCCCAGCAAACGCCAGCCCTGTCGTTGGCGTTTGGGCGTATGCCCGCATGGTTGCGAGCGACGCAAAGGCCGTCCTGCGCCGGGGCCAGCGTTCGGCCTGCAGCTGCCCGGGTTATGGGGCTTGCATTCGAGCGCGAGCCGCCGGCCCCGACCTTGAGGCCAAACGCGGCGGCAGTGTCAACTGCCTGCAGCTCGAGGTAAGCGCGGTGTTTGTGCGCGGCCGCCGAAACCAATGCCAGCCGGGCCTCATATCCGGGTATGCCAAAGCGCATGACGCGGCCATGGACACCTTCCCGCGCCTGCACCGGTGGTCTCCATGAAGAAGATGCGCAGCCTGCATGGTCTAGTACATCCTTGCCAGCGGCATTGGACTGGGCACAGTGCGCCCGCACAGCCCCGGCCGCATGGCATGGCTGCTCGATCTGGTGCGCCCCTCTGTCCCCAGTCGACGATGCAGGGCTTGGAGATTGGCCACGTGGTTGGCAGATGCGCACATCGCAGATAGCCCCGCCGCCCAGTTCCCACAAAGTCTTGCGCTCCCAGGCATGTGCTCAGGCCAGTGAATGGTTCGCGGCTTTTTTTATTGTACTCCTTTTCTCCATCGGATTTTTCCGCCCGCTCAATGTGCTTCAGTCGGTGTGGGCACTGGTGGTTCAGCGAATGAATCGCCCGCCTGGCAAGCAGGCCTGTGCGGAAGCACGTAAGTGCGTGGCCACCATGATGGTTGACTGCGCCTCCACACCCATGCAGCGGGCCGCACGTCTTCCGGCAGAGTGGCAAAAGCGGGTGCAGGCGGCGACGCAGCGCTAGTTGCATGTCTGTGAGGAAAGGGGTGATGACCGGCTCAGTCGGGAGACGTGCTTTTCTGCAAATGGCTGCCTATTCATTCCGGCTGCAGCAGACTAGGCCCGACTAGGCTCTAGGCCTGAGACTACGCGCTGACACGCGGGGCTTGAGCACGCGAAGTGCCGGCCCGCTTGCGAGCAGCCACGCGGCAGGCCTCCCTCCACCGATGGATGGGCATGCCAGCCATCGCCGCGCAGCGGGCACTTGCTCACTCGCTACGGGAACTGCGAGCCGAGCCGTTTTTGGGGGACCTGCTAGACGCTTGCGGTACGGAGCACGTTCCCAACAAGCGCCCGCCGGCGCCTGCATGGGAATTGAATGTGAATCCACGCCAACTGCACAGCTAAAACTCGTCCGAAAGCGGTTATGTGGTTGACAATGACGAACACGTTGGCGTGCGCGCTGGATATCTGGAAAGCGCACAGATTTGTTCAAACGATGACATTTCCCACGGCTTCAACTATCAAAAATGCAGCGCGTGGTCGGGTTGTCTCACATTGGCTGGGTTTTTTTTTCGCATCGAGCAGCGTCCACATCAGGGGGTCCAGCTCAAAAGCATTTACGCAAAGACAATTCTTGCAATTATGCTGTTCCCACAGCATCCACAAGGTTGCAGCTCATGATGCAGCATGTATATATTGTGTGTGTCGAATAGCGTCCACAATCCTAGCTCCAAAACATTTACTAGACAAAAAGTCATGCAAAAGAGGCAACGGGCAACCAGGCGGCGAAAGGCATCGCTGGTTCCGTCAAATGGAATGAGAGGTTTACCACGGGAAGTTCGTTTAGGGTCGGGATGTACTGGGGATCTTCGTACAAGAAGATACGACTGACCTCGGAAATTACGCACAAAACACTTGGGTGTTTAGGGGGTCTCCATTTGAACTGACGACATGACTCATGAAATGACAATATCGCATCAACCCCTTTTGGGGCATGTGTAAAACGAGCATCCGCCAGCGTATGAGTGAGTGAGAAGGCCCCGTGTACAGTGACACAAGGGCATGCCAGCCAAGGCAAAAATTCGCAACCCGCAACCTCCATTGAGAAGGAGGCAATCGCCACAAGCGTCTACATGGGGAATTGTGCGAAATTTTAAGCCCTGAATCTTGTGATGTTGTTCTCAAACTCCAGCGTCCGCAGCAGAACGGGAAATTTGCCCTTACTTTGGTTAGTCCCGGAATCATCGTCTACATGGGGATTACCATTTTTGATGCGCAAATATCCCGCTGATGTGATATCTTCCCACTGCCAGCGTCCGCAGTAGATGATGTGTATTCTCACGGAGTGTTACTTAACCGCAGCGTTTGTAAAACATATGGACTTGATAAACTAGTGCCGGAATACTTGGGTCCAGAATACGTCGGAAGTCGCAACAGCGCCATCACACAAATGCGGGCAATGAAGTTTTGCAACGCTGTCTTGAACCATAGCGAAATTCCCGATTCCTGGCACCATGCCTTGGTCATTGTTTTCTTCGAACGGGGTATGCCTCTTTGCGTGAAATTGTTCGGCCAATCCTTTCTTTGTTTTCAGTTTGCTATAAAATCATTGCAATAATCATGGTATGTCATACTGCTCCTACATTTGGCACAGACAATTTGGTTTCCACTCGAAACGCGGGACTGCGGTCTTTGCAGACGCCTCATTGCACAAACATGGGCTTCACAGGATGCTTGATTGGTTTTCTTGGCAAGTCCTAGGGCCGAGGCATTCGACAGTGTCTCGCCGAGAGATTGGTCCAGGCAGCATCCCAGTCTGGACTTCCGCGTCGTTTTTGCAATAATTGTGTTCCCCCACGGACGTATTTGCGCCTGATCCACAGACTTTTTTGGTACTTGCAACTTCCGGACGGCCCGGGCCGCAATTTTGCCCTGCAGACGAGGGACTTTACGTTGTGGAAGGCAAGCGGGTCAGTTTGGTCCCCCTAACAAGGGATCATTTTTGTACCCCCGGCCCGCACTTGGTCCGGAATGCCCTCTTGGCCCGGGACAACCCCCGCCCTGCGGTACATCCTTGCACCGGCCGGCCTCACCCCCACCGAACATCCCTGCGAATGGGAACAATGCAGGCACAACCTCGCGAAATTTGTTCACGCAAGGCCGGACATGCAATTACATGCATTGCGGGCCACCACGGCCGTCTTACACCACCATCACTGGTGCGTGGAGCGCCTAGCCACATGCCCCCCATATGGCAAAGGACCAAGCGCGAGACTGCACACGAGAGCGTGCCAAGCGCCGTGCATCGCATCTGCTGCACCACCGCGCATTTCGCTGCTCCATGCCAAGGGGCAATCCGCAATCGTCGCATGTTGGGCAGCTGAATTCAAATGCTGGGGCTGAGCAAGGTGTAAAGTCATGGGCAAATATGGGCACATGACACACGTCATGGCATGGCTGCAAGATCACAAGCATCGGCATGCAACTGGGGCTGGCAACGTGTCTCCTAGCCTGGCAGGAGCTTGGACTTGCGCAAGCGCAATCCGTTAGACGCTTCGACCTCCTCTCTGCCTGCCCTCCTCTGGTGCGCGCGCGCGCGGCGGGAGCGGGCGTGTTGTGGACGGTCCGGCGCGGGCGCAGGGCGAAGATCCACGGCGTCGGTGCCTGGTGCTGCGAGCAACAGGTCCCCCAAGTGTGCTTCCGGCAATCCCACCGGCGGCAACCCTGCTGCTTCTGCAGCTGCGCTCAGTTTGCCTTCGCCTCCCGTGGCCACGCATTGCAGCAGCTCCGCGGCTGGTGCGCATGCGCGTGCGTGGCGGGACTTGTCGCCGTACCGTCGCAGCGCGGGTCCGGCTGGCAAAGGGAACGGGCATCGCACGGTCCAGACGACCAGTCTTGTGGCTGTGGCCCTGAACCCGGACCTTGGCCTTGGAAGCCAGGACGCCATTGATTTTTAGCACAAACTTCTGCATCTGCCACCCAACCCCCAGCCCGGACTCTCCAGCTTGCTGCCTGGACGCTCCCGCAGGCAAAGTCCGGGCTGTCCCGGGGCCGTCCGGGTTGGGGGGACCAAAGCGACCCTTCCTGCGGGACCAACATGATGCAAGCCATCCAAGTTGCGGCATCACATCACCTTCCGCAACAGTCAGTGAAAGCCATGAAGCCGGGGATCAGTTTTGACATATTGACATTGATTGATGCAAAGCAGCAAACACGTTTAAGCAGATGCGTTTTATATCAAAAGAACTTATCGTTCCAGATCCAAGCTTCGGTGAGGTGTGGTCGCATGATTTGGTCGCATAAAGGCGACATAAAGGCGAAGGGCACATATGGACCTGCGCATTGGGAAAACGTCGTCCCATTTCATTTTGAACCAAGCATGCGAACCTGTTGCAAAGATCCCGTCCACGTAGTGCCGCGTGTTGCAATACCGCCCCACACCCCGCAGAACCAGAAAGTGGTGTGATGCCAACACTGCGCTTGAACGAGCGTTTGATGTCGGAGACGACATCAGCAAGCGGCAACGTTTGTGTTTTTTCCCCCACCCTGCTGTGCCGTAGCTGCAAGGTGACAAGCCGTGAGCTGTGCACACGAAAACCAAGATCAGAAATGCGTACCCGTCATGCATCCAATTGCCAGAAACATTCGGGGGAGCATAATCCTCAACTGTAACCCTATACAGACCCCGACCATTTTAACTGCACTGTACCGCCAATCTGTTTCGTGTGCACAAGCCCCTTCCGCGTTGTAAGCCCAACTCATATCCGCAGACGACGTGATAGCGTAAGGTAAAGGGGTCGTGGCACACAAAGGGTGTAAACCAGTGTCATAGCACGTGACTTGCCGTCGGACGATTGGATTTGATGACGTTGGCCCGAACATGGGCAAGATCCAGCCGGGATTCCATCTGCTGAAGTAGGTCCTACACACATGATTTCAATTCCCCCATTTTGGAATCCAACGCTTGAAAATCACCGGCCGGCCGACTTCTTGAGGAGGAAAGCGGCCATCTCTGCTGCAATACCTTCCATGGTCACAACGGTGGCCTCCAAATCGCGCATAGGTTGATACGCATCCGCCCGCTCACCATTGAGGAATGGAGTCAACTGAGAATCCGACACGTTTAGACGGGTCCATGCATTCCCGCGGATTGCCCAGGACATGCTGGACCCTGTGTGGGGGGAGCCGGAGGAGTCATCGACATTGCCTAAGTGGCTGTGCATTGATACAGAGTTGGAATTTCCGCACAATAGGGGGGTTCAGATGCACTAACTATTCACACGATCCCGCTACTTTTGGCTTGCTTGAACCTTCAATCGCCTGAGCCAAAAAATGCAATTTAGCCTTTGGCAATTGCAAGGCCAACTGTTCAAACTGCTTTCGTTTCAGACAAGCACACTCTGGCGTGAGACCTGTTGACGGCACTCCCCGCAGGGATGCCCAAAAATGGCGCGGTGGCCACAGTTCATTGTGGCAGCCGCGCTTTGTTGGTTGTGGTGGGTTGGGCGGGTTGACCCAATGCGCCGCTTCCGCACACATTTCAGTTTGTTTGCGTTGGCATTGCATCCGTATTTCAGCCGTACAAGGTCACGGGCATGTTGGTCATGGCGCGGGGCTGAGTTGCAAAAAAAATCGCTAGTTTGAAAACTCAATGGCAACCGCAATTTGTTCACATGCATTCTGCAGGCTCCGATTGGTGCACTTGCTGGCTTGGCAGCATCTCGCTGCGCAGGGAGATGGTGTCGACGAAGTTTTTAACCCTTAGTGGTACGTACAGTCATGATTCGTTACGGCTCCCGCAATTGTTTGTATGTTGTGCCGTGGCCATTGCTCATTTTGACTCAGCAGGCCAGGTCCAGCAATTGTTTCACCATGCAGCATAAAGTGGCAGCATGAAGGGCCAAGAGAAAACAGAAATCGCGCAGCTCGCTGCTGTAACAAGACCCGCTGACAATACAGGATTCGATTTTGCGGCCTCTTAGGGGTTCACGTGCTGCCCCACAACGAAGTTGCGCCATCCAATGCCATGGCACGCGTCCGCAGCTCAGGAGCACGCTGGCAGTTGACATGTCATGTCATGACATGGAGTCAGCGCGGCTGCATACATGGAATGTATTTTTGGAATCTACATTGACCTGAGGTTGGAGGATGCCTTTGCGTGCTGCTACCGTTATTGGTGAGCTCGTCTCATCACATGGGCCATTTGCAGCACCAGACTCATGGTTCACACAAGCGACATCACCACCAACACAAGGACCAACAGTCACTCGCCAGCAGATGGTGGTCTAGCATGGAAGCATCGTAGTGCTTGCAATGTGGGCCAGCATGTCAGGTCCCAAATTGAGCATTTGCGAAAGACCATTGTGAAGGATGAAATTGCAAAAACAAAGTTTGAGCTCCAAGAAACTCGGGATCACGAAGCCGTGCGAGTGATGGAAGCAGAAGCTGGACGAGTCGGACGGGATTATGGGATGCTATTGGCATGGCAAAGGCATGCACACAAAGCAAAGCCTGACGCTGTTTCGGCAAAAGATGCTGACAAGGCAAACGCCTAGCTTGTGCGTGTGATAAACAGTTTGGATGCCAGTGCTCAGGAGAGCATGGGGTAACATCATGCTCAGTATTAAGTATGAGGCCGCCGAAGCCAACCTGGGCGAACTCAAGATGCAGATGAAACAGCTCCAAGACGGCCTGGAGTATGCGATTCTTGGCCTCCTTATTGTTTCGTTTGATGGCGGGTGAATGAACCCGCGTTGAATTGTGCACATTTCTATTCATGTGCAGAGTTCGGCGAGCTTGGGCTCGCATGTTTCAATAAGCACTGGCTTCTTTGATGTTGTTATGGATGAAGCTTGGCAGTTGTAGCCGGGATATATCAAGCAAGGAATTGTTTTCTTCCCATCCTGGGCCTTCCTGTATGAGCTGGCTCCTCATGGGACGCTTTTGTCGTACAGGGCAGCGCAAGAATGCGTCTGCATACGGTTGACCCGGTTTTCGGTGCATACCTGAGGAGTATAGTATACCGAAGGAATTTGTTTGGCTGTGGGTCCTCATTTGTGATAGGTGAGGCCAGAAGGTGAAAATCCTGGAGGAAACCCAGGTTAAAGCTCACATGTGGTGAGGGTGAAATCCGCAGCGAAAGAAGAAAAAATGCGAAACATGCATATTAGTGACCGAAAGAAGACCAGTGCTGAATGCCGCCAGCTTTCCACGAGGAAGACGTATGTCAGCGATGCGGAGGCAGCAATGGAGAACCTTAAAGCGAAGATTGCCAATTCTTCATTGCCAGAGGCGGAGACTTATCCGAGCGTATATTTGGCACTTGTTATGAGAATATGCCTTGCGGCGGGTGGCAGGAGATCAAGGAGGCCAAGTACAAATATGAAGAACTCCAGAAGCATGCAACGAAGGACGGCTGTGTCTGTAGTGATACCCACCTTGGCAAGATTAATTCTTGCAGGCTATGTATCTGCCCCCATGCCATGCAGGCAACGACGAAGGAGAACGCTGCATGGAAAACCACCATGAAGCGAGAGGTTCAGCTCGGGGAAGCCAAGGAGCAGTACAACAAAGATTTGAAGCAGTTTCGTCCTTTGTATCCAGCGACTGCAAGTGCACCCAGCTTCCCAAATAATGAGAAACAGTGCGGCAACGTGCGTCCCAGGTTGGCAGCAGAAGAAACGCAAGTGCGCGGTGCGGCCAACAAGGTGCGGCGATGTTGACTCGGACTCTGTACCGTGTGTGTCTTTGACAGAAGCGCAGCTGTGACTTGCTACGGTGTTGCGCGATGTCTCCCTATCAGACTCAGCTCTTGCCAGAAGGGGCAACAGGTCTGCGTTTCAGATTGGTTCTGAGACCTAGAGTCAAAAGTGGGACGATCGTTTGTGGAGCGACCTAAGTCGGATTCACTGCAGTTGCCCTTTAGCATTGACTTGCGTTTAGGAAGCGTCACTGCCGCGAAGAAATGTCTCTGGCGTAAGGGTTCTGCGGCAAAAGCAAATGAAGAGAAAAGCTGGCCATTTATGTTGTTTTGATCTCCTCCTTGGCTCCGCTGCGGCTAATTCGTTTAGCGATCGAGCTGGGCGAGAAAACCAACAAGTTGTTGAGGCGAGAAGTTTCAGTTTCACCTGCCCTTTGCGCTGTTTCGGGCCGCCCTGGCAAACGTGGGCAAGGGACGTCATTCTGCGGGCTGGGATCTCCCCAGAGTCACCTCACCTGTGCTGGATACTGGGAACGCTGATGCTGGAAATGGCAGCTGTGGTGCACAGGCATGGTGTGCTGGAACAGACCTCCGCTAAATCCATCAACCGTAAGCCCTGACCGTGCCTGCTTTCTCTTGAAGGGATCTGCCCGCGAGATAGGAAGCTCGCTTCTTGGCAGGCTACCAGGAACTCCCCAGGAACACATGCTTGCACAAAGCAAAAAATGCAACAGCTGCTGCCGATATTGCTGCGCATGATTTCAAATTTCATGACACGTATGGCATGTGACGCATGATGCTTGCAATCATTTCAGCGGTGTCGGGCATGGGGGTCCTCTGAAAATGCAGCGCAGTGCCAGTTGAACGTTGAAACGATGCTGATCATGAGCCCCCAGCACTAATTGCGCAATGCTTGGCAGGATGGTGATGAGGCAAAACCTGCGCATCAGGATCAGCTGAGATGGAAGGTTGATATGTCGCATGTGTGCAAAGCGGCAAGGAGCCTGTCGCGGAGAGAAGCGCTTCACTCCTAAGGCACGCCCTTCTGCTCATGATCGAAACGCTGGTGGGTTGCTGGTAAGGAACCGAAATCAAGTCACCACTGTAAAGAAAGCACATTGTAATATATTATGTAACAGATACACATATTATGGTAGCTAAATGTACGTTCCGCAGCAACCCCGAAGGACATTCTGATTCTTGATAGGTCTCCTGGTTGGTTGGCAGCACTGGCTCTGAGTTTGGTAGTTGCTTGACCTTACTTCGTGGTACCTCCACGTGCGCTCCAGTAACCAAGTCTGGCAAGACGTGTCTGCCGAACAAGAGGTCTGCGGTCTGCAGAGCTCTATGCATTTTTTTTGCTGATGTGGACGGTGGGACAGTTTGGCTTTGCCAACATGGATGCCCTCATTTTTTGGCTCAAATTGTTTGTGTTGTGCTGCGTGAGATTATCAGTTGCGACTTCAGTCCAGATTTGGGCTTGGCAGCAGGCAAGACAATTGGTATGCTGGCTCGCCATCACGCAGCTGAAGCCTGTTTGTTCGTGTGCATGCAGGCTCTAGCTTGGCCATGGCCGAGAGCGTGTGGCGCTCAAACTACGTTGCCGGTAGCAAGTTGCTGGATGTCTCTGGATGCTACCACTTAGGCCGAGAAGCCAGCAGAGAAGCCTGCTGAGGCAGAGGCAGAGAAGCCTGCTGAGGCCGAGAAGCCAGCTGAGTGCGCGGACAGCCTTCGCTGCAAATGCCACATGTCTTCCGCATGGTGTGGGTGTGTGAGCTTGGCATGCCTAGGCGGCGACTCCACCAACCGAGAAGCGCAAGGCTGGTCTGCCCGAATGTGTTGCAGATTGTGCGAGGTTGTGCTTTCTTTCAGGATGGTGGTGCGGAGCCAGATGCCAAGCGCTTGAAGCCCACACCGCCAGATCCCGCAGTTGTGCGGAAGCAGGTGGGTTGCATCAAGCATGCCATTTTGCAATACCGTTGTGCCTTGGAGGTCGAGTACTACTTGAGCGATGAGAACCTCAAGTACGACAAGTTCTTCCATGACAAGATTTCAGCAAACGCTGAGGGATGGTTGGATGCTAGATGATGGTCTAGTAAAGTCTTGCTTGGATCAGGGTCTTGGTGATTGTAGAGCTTGCAAAATGAATCAAAGCATCCGGATTCCGCTTGTAGTTTCCTGACATTTTTGATCTTGACGGAGCGCCCATGCCACCGAGGATATGTCCTTCATCCTCAGCTGCAACAAAATGAAAGCCATGCGGGCTGGGAAGGCTAGACATCTCCAGCAAGCAAGTAGCTGTAAAAAGCTGTAGCGTGCTTGAAAAGGTTGTCAGGATGGGCTCGCATGTGCGCTGTTTGGCCAGGACGATGTCGTAGCGGCATTGAAGGAGTCCAAAATTGAACTCAATGAGGCGTGCTCCATGACTGCAGGCAGGCAGGCAGGTAGCTATGCAAGCCCAGTCGTGCCAGGGCAGTGCGGCAGTCCGCAGACCAGGCAACGCTCCTCTGTGGCAGCCTCAAAAGCCAGCACCAAGCTAACAGGGCACCCCCCGAAAAACTTTGCATCCAATCAGAGGCCCCATACTTTGAACAGATTGCACTGTAGGCTGCTTGTATGACAGCATGTGCGCCCTGCCATGCCTTGATCCACTGCAGCAGAGAACAAAGTGGCCCAAAGTGGCACAACCTTGTTGAGAGCTTGGAGCGACATCTCGGCAAGTGGCATGTAATGCGCTCAGGCCGAAGCTGGAATCGAGGCGTCGTGGTTTCATGTCGTTGCGTCCTGCAGTTGGGGGTGTCAGAGTAGAGAGCCAGCAGATCCAATCTGAGAAGGCCGAGTCATCCCGCGAAGAAGAACTCCATTCACGCTCATGACGGCCGCTCGTCCCCTCGTCAACAAGCAAAAACGAACCAATCGCACACGGATCTTTGTGATTGCTTGCCTGTGAGCTGGCCACGCAATGTTGTGTCAAGGCGGCGTTGTGGCCATATTCCGCAATATTCCGGAGGAGCAGCAATGGACTCACGTGAAGGCCGTGGTGCAGGCCATGTTGCCTGGGGCTCCATCACCCCCTTGCAACATTGCTCGCTCCTTCTTTCTCCAAGCCAGGAAAAGCTGCCAGCAAAAGTCAACCTGTGGCACGTCAGCCACGTGAGTGACAAGAACGACGCTGTGCTGAACATGTTTGGGCGGCATCAAGTTCCGTGTGCAGTGTTTTTGTCCGAAGAGCTTCACAAAGGAATGCTCGCTAGCCTGCGCCCCGTTCGATGGTGACGTAGCTTTTTTCGAAGGCCTCACAATTGAGCGCCTTGGCCGGAAGTTAGGTGGAATGCACGGCTGATTTTGAGATAAAGCTACACAGGCTTGGTGGTGCCACCTTGAAATGCGAAGTTTGCTTTGCGGATGTCCTGCAGAAGGCAAGTATGACCGGTACGGCAGAGTGGTTGAAGCATAGTCTCCAGCAGCTTGACAGAGGTTCTGAAGGAAATGCCGAAACATATCCGGGACAAGAGGGCGCGCAAGCTTGCTGCTGTTCTTTCATTTGGAAACAGCCTGCTCAATTGCCAGGAGCGCGAGTCGCGCAAGCGGCAGAAGGAGCGAAACCGTCCCATCAAGCTGGGCACTTGCCACTTCAACAACGTGACGATGCTGAGAGGCCGAGTGAAGGACTTTGGCCTGCAATATTTGAACATCCTGCAAAGTCATCATGGCTGTGTCTTTGGACCAAGGAAATCCTAAACTCGCGAAGCGACAATGAGCAGCTAAAGCCAGATGGAAGTGATTTCAAGCTCATCAAGAGCTTGCTTGACTACCATCCTAGCGGCCCAGGCAAGACAATCTCAAGATCATGTCAGGTTCAGCTTTGCATGTTGTGACTGCCAGGAAAAAGTGCCGGCTTGGTTGGCATCAAGGTTGGGAAGAGCCAGCAGGGTGACAGCCGCCGCTAAGCTCATGCAAGCTTTCCCTCACTTGGCCCTAGTGAGCATCTCTGAGCACCAAGGATGTTTCTACATGATCAAGGAAGGCGGCAAAGAGGAGCTTCGGAATCATGGACCTTGGGGGAATTCGGGGCCGGACCCATACCTCTAGTTGCTTAGCTAGGGATGGGACAGCCTTCCAACATGTCCTTATTCCAAGGCAAGCAATTCTGGATGCTTCCTACGCTAGCTTGCCAGGAGGATTTCAGTGCCAAGAAATGCTTGGATGCCGTTGAGCAGTGCCTAGGTTGCACAAGACACCCACAATTTTTCTTGATTCAGAGACGGCTCCCCGGGCTGATGACAAGACAAACGGAGAGTTAGCTCCCTCTGCCTAGCTCTTCCCATGATTCTTGAGGAAGCCACCCTATGTTCAGCCAGAGGAGAAGCCAGCAGGCATTGTATGCCTTCGTTAGGATGTGATGGCGATTCAGAGTAGTTGAGCTTGATTGCGTCAGGTGACAAGCGCGGTCAGGCAGCCAAGGCGGCTCCCAAAGGCGCCCTGCAATGCACTGCATGCTGAAAGCTAGTGGCTTGCGGTGTGGTGGGCAGGAGCGGCTGCAAAACCGGAGGAGACTAAGCCTGACAAGAAGGAGGATTGCCGTAAAAAAAACTGCTAGGCCTGGATTGCCTGAATGTGGTAAGTTTTTTTGCCTGGTGAAGGAGGAGAAACCTGCGGAGCCGGCAGAGAAGGCAAAGGAGACGACTGAGGAAGCTGAAGGAAAGAAGGAGGAGGACAAAGCGGAGAAGGTAGAGGAGAAGAAGTCTGACTGAGCGCGACGTTGCTGGATCCCCAAGCCAGATATTCCGCACCTTCAGAGACCTACTCTGCACCTATCAGTTGGGGGCCCGCAGCTTGCCAAAGGCCTCTTGCTGCATCTTAGCTGGCGGAGCATGTGTCCAGGATTGTTAACTCCGAATCTGTCACCAGCTTTGTCTTTGATTATTGCTAATGCATTGTTAGCTCGCCCCAGCTTTGCAGCGGGTCGCCGTCATTGTACAGATCAGGCAGCGAATCTTCTTGCCAAGGGCGAGGCATTTGACATCCATACTTTCACGACTTCATTGATAAGCAGAACCTTGGGGCTCTTATTGCGCCGGGTTCCACGCTGCATGCTGGACTTCAGTTGTGCAGCCAGCCAGCATACCTGCATGCAACTTGCTGCCATCCAGCGTGGAGCAGCTGCCCTTGGCTTTGTCCTCCGCAGAACGGGGGCCTTCATCGCAAGACGCCTTCTTCCAAGGTGCTGATGTTGCAACATGTGTCCTCCTGACACCGAGCAGGAACCTGGGAGGCTTTTGTGGAATCTGCTTGCAACTTGTTTCTTATTTATTAGGCCCTTGCGGTCACTGAATCATCACGCAACCTGTCATGCTTTACCGTGTCCACGGGCTTCAGTAGCAACGTGTGGTTCCACCTCATCAGCAAAAGCTGATGCTTTTGCAAGCTTGGACTTGTGCAGACAAAAAAAGGGATCTTTAGGATCTTTATACCTGAAGAAGTCCACATGCCGTGTACATGCACATCACAGCGGAATTGCAGTCTCTGGGCAGCTGGCTCGCAGTCTGGGTGGAAAGGTTGACCTTGGCTTTTACTTTTTGTGGGCTCCAAACCCGCAGATCACCACGAGCAGAAAACACAAAGAATCGACCGTGCAGGCTGCAAACAGTGTAGAGGGCTTGGACATTGCATGTTCTTGGCTGCCGTGCAGCGCCTGATCCCTGGTTGTGCGTCAACTGCAGATGC
Source organism: Symbiodinium pilosum (assembly GCA_905231905.1). Lineage (NCBI taxonomy): Eukaryota > Dinophyceae > Suessiales > Symbiodiniaceae > Symbiodinium > Symbiodinium pilosum. The sequence continues at coordinate 28,954 of CAJNIZ010016446.1, forward strand.
TAGATGTGGTGAGACCTTCGGTCTGATGTGACATGCATCAGGCCAATGCAGCCCTCGGCAGAGGTCCGGCTGCTGTGTGAACCAAGATTGGACATTGTTTCCGAGAAAGTCTGCTAACATGGCTGCTTGTGGGAGGCTGACGACGCATGGAGACCAGCCGTCCGCAGCTTAATGCTGCATGCTGTGCCAAGAACGGAACACAGCAGCTTTGTGCTGAAAGGTGGACGACAGGGTGTTTGCCTGGTTTTACACAGAGCCCTGAACCCATCGTCTTCAAGCAGTCTCCTCCCTATCTAGACGGCTGACAGCGATTGGCCTTCAATCCTCAGGTGGCACACCGCCAAAGCTCAGACCTCACATGGCCTTGTGGTAGAGCCTCGTGCTATCCCTCGCGAGTATAGCATGAGAAGTTCCAAGGTGCGAAGACTGTTCACGCATGAGGGGATTGAAAAGGCAAAGGACTCAATTGCGCACGCGTATCTCATACCCAATGCGCCCATATACCTCACAACGCATGGCACGAGTGCTCAGGCTGAAGTGCTTTGGGAGACGGAGTTCTCAACCAGTCCGCTTGCCAGCATACATGCCTGAAGGTTCGCATATGTTCGTACCAGAGCTGGTCACTGTCAGGCGAGCTGTCGCTGAGCTGGCTGGCACCCATTCCCGGGATGTGCCCCCGCCTAGATGATCTTCAGCATGCGCTGTGCGGTTTTGGTAGAACTGTGGTATTTAATTGCAGCCCTTATGAATTTGAGGAACTGGCGTTGTTGTGAAGTTGCAAATGCTGGGCTTTTTGTGTGCCCATCCTACCCTCCGAATCGATTTCCCAGATTTCCAAAATCGAGTACTTTGCATGTTGCAGGCTAACATCAGAATGTCTGATCCTCTGGAACTCAGATGATGGTCTGAAGCACGCAAGAGCCGCAAGAACCATAGCACGCAGTTTTTCAACACCAAGATAAGTAACTGGTGACTGTTCCGAACTGATGGTTTGGTGGGTTGGGGGAGCAGAGAAACCGCCAGCGCATACCGCAGTGGCAGGCAGCTCTTTTGCATGCAGCTGGCAGGCCTCAGACACAAAGCACAGCGAGCGGCACAGGCTTGTGACTTGTGATCCTTGCATTCAGACGACTGTGAGCTTGGTCTCAAGCGGCAATGGTCAACTCGAGGCGATGCTACCCTGCCTGTCCCGGGCCCGCCTGGGATCCAGAGTCTCGGTGACCTGTGTGGAGATGTGCATTATTGTGCTGATGCGGTCTCGTTCTGGCTCAGGCCCCCACAAGCAGGCTTCCAGGAAGTTCATGCTGGCTATGTCGGCTATGGAGGCTATGTGCCAGTTCAGGCTGGCCAAGCTAGATGTTACGTGCATTGTGTGGTGAAGTGTGAGCAAATGAGTGCGAGCAGTTGCAAGCAGCATTTAGTGTGCAGGCAGGAGGCCCCCAGGCTGAGCCTCCTGGTCTTGAAAGCCCACTGCTCAGAATGCTCAGATCTCTCATGAGATCTTGTGCAGTATGTGCTCTCTTGCAGCATTTGGCAAGAAAGGCGCCTCTTTTCTTTTTGAGGTTCGCCTAAAGAGTTGCGACCCTCTGTGTCGAGCTCAGTGGCCCCGGTGCCAGTCATGCGTTGTGTCGTGGTCACGCAGTGTAACTACGAAGTTTACGGCGTCACGACAGATCTCTGCTCCTAGACCTCAGTGCAAATTACCGAGAATCAAAAAATACTCTGTTGGAGGTGAACGTGCCCCCTGCAATGCCTCCGCCACCGTGACTCTGCCGCAATAGAATTCAGCACAAAGAGCTAGACAGGACGTCCGAATGCTGGCCATGCCTTCAATCGATCCAAACCTAACTTAGTAGGGCGAGCTTCGCTTCGGGCATTTGATTTGGTGCGAGATTTCTGGCTTACGAAGGCTTGCAGCTCATGCGCGATTTATGGTGTGTCTAAGCCGCGAGGGCGCCCCACTCCGTAACGGCAAGCGTGGGGCTCGGCACAGGGACTATCGCACGGAAGTCAGCATGGTGTAGGATGTGCGGTGCTTTTTGACTGGATTGTGGCTGATAATCCGCCTGGCAGGTGCAGCGCCACCGGGAATAGCACAACCGCAACCGGGGGCGCCGCCAACAGCACCTCCAGCGTATGCACCTGCTAGCTATGCTCCGCTTGTAGCTCAAGCTGCTTGCCCTGCAGAAACTGCACGTGCGGCGGGAGCTGCGCCACCCGCGCCAGCTACACATACCACAAACACCACAGCCACCACGCCAGCCGTGCCAACTGTGCCGGCTGCACAGACTGCGCCTGCTGGAAGCTCAGATGGGCATGTCCTTCTTAAAGGATTGGCAGCAAAAGCCTGCAAGCAAAGGTTGTGGCTGCAGCCAGAAAAGCAAAGTCAAGCGACTCCCAGCGTCGGGATCCCGGTGCGTGTACAACTTGCGGGTATTTTGTTGAGTGATGTCCCGTTGCTAGTGCCAGACCTAGTAAATCGGCATTGAGTTCAGGTTCATCTGAGCAGCCCATAGAACAGCAACTGCAAGACTTCTGCGATAAATGGGGGCCTCAGCCTCAGAGGGCTCAGCTGACCGTTGCGCATGCCTTGTCGGGCTCTGAGGTTTCAAGAAAACACGCGCAGATACCTGGCAGGCCTTCCAGCAAAAGTCCAGAAGGCTCCCGGGCTTTAGAAGGTTTTGGCCCGTGCCAGCATCAGATAGGCAGGCCTGTTGCGAGAGCAGTAGTACAGTAGCGCCTCCCGACCCTTTCAGGACAAGGCATGCTGGGACTGTAGGAACGGCTGCTGCAAGACCAAGGTTGTGATAACCAACTTTGATGCACCACCTACTGTACAGTGCCTGGCACTCGTCACACCATGGTCGCAACAGATCACGCCTTCCGGTCTCATGCAGATATCTGAGGTGTAGATGCTCTGGTGCACAACTATGCAAAGAGCATCCTGCTCAAAAGTGGCTATGTCCGCACCCTAGCAAGTTGTCCGAGATGAACGACTCAGCACCTTCATAGCCTTCACCCCAGTTGACGAACTGCACACCTTTTCAGGAAGAGCTGGACATGGATTGCTTCGTTGCGCGATGGTCCTTCCGCCATCCTGTGCTGTGGCTTGAGATTTGCAAGGGACCGCACGTTAAGTACTTAAAGCAGTGGCAGTGCCGGCAAGGACAGGATTTTATCAATTGGAGTGTTGTGAGCTTGAGATCTTGCCAAATCAAAGGTGCATAGTTCATTGCACTTTCCTAAACGTCAATTCCGCGCAGCTCTGTGTTGTGTTGGAGGTTGTTTGTTACTTCTGCCTGGGGAATTCCATGTCCAGGATCTGATTTGTACGCTTAAGCATGCTCTCAAATGCGATGCTTGGCCTGTTTGGCAATTGAGCGCTCGTACTTTTGCAGAGTGGACGGCCTGTCGTATTGTCGCTGCCTCTGGCTTCAAGTATTAGTCGAGATGTTAAGACCCTCAGGACAGAGGCGCCGTGAGAAGGATGCTAGCTGTATAACCCCTGGTGTGTCAGTAGATTTTCCTGTCTAAGCATGCCGTGCTGCAGAAGCAGCTTGTAGGATTGAGTGGGTCAGCTAGTCGCCCTATCTTGCCATCCTGCTATCTCGCTCCATGGCAAGGCGCACGATTTGCAATGCTGGCCATGCATGTAGGGGAAAGTGGCCACAGCTAGTGCTTGGTTGTCATGTTGGCTGTTTGGATTCTGGGGCTGTAGGAGGAACATGGTCCTTTCAGCGAACTG
>CAJNIZ010016446.1:32798-83600 GCA_905231905.1 Symbiodinium pilosum
GTTCACCGAATACCGTGTCACCCGGCTGTAGGATGGTGGGATGAGATGATTGAGGTCTGATTCTGGGCTTGGTGCTTGCTGAAGGGATGACTTTTTCATGAGACAACCTTGAGCCTGACCTGCAACGCCGTTTGGCTCAAAGAAGGGTGGACCGCCAGGAGGGGCCCGAAAGGTGGGAATGTGGAGTGCACCTGGCAAGCTCTTCATAGACCTGTGTGCTTGAGTCTTTGTGAAGGCTATGGAGGACGCAAAGCGACCAGTCTTTGGGGCCGAGGCGGAGCGTGGCTGGGCTTCAAGATCTCCAGGTATTTGTGCTTGCATCTGCTGGCAGAGGAAGGCTTCAACTGAATGGCAGCCCAAGGCATCGGAACCCGATTGGATGAGGCAACAGATGAGTTCCTCAAGGCCCGTCCTGCTCGATCCTTCAGTTGTTGAGCAGCCGCTGAGTTTGGCAGAATCGTGGCGCGCATGACAGGAAACGAAGAGCTGCAGAGCCTTACAGATTCCACCCGGGCAGGATCAACTAACAGCAATGGAGTTGCTTCGTGGCAATGGCAGATTTCAGAAACAAGTCAGTTGCCTGGATCCATGCGTGAAGTCCACAGGCTTCAGCTAGAAGGAGCAAGACCATGCAATGCAAGGTATGTGGCTTATCTTGGCATCAACCTTCAGTTGGAACCAGAGCTATCTTGGGTGGCCAGGGACGCTTTGGCAAAAGACAGTTCTTACTCGTACCAATCCATGCATGTCATTTGCATGGACCTGATGCTCTGATGAATTGTCTCGCTTCCACGACACTCTCGGGAATTGGATCACTGCCGCGACTCGAGTCTGCAGCGCTAGCAGGGCAAACCAGACCCCACTTGTGTTAGGAGATGCTCGCAGCTCCAATGCCACCTCAAGCAGAGATGAAGGTTAGCAAGGCATGTGTGACTTCCTCACATTAGATAGCGCGTTGGGCTGGTGAATTCGGCATGTCGCAAGCTAGCAGATGTGATTGCCCGCAGGCTGGTGTGTGTTACTTCCATGTCTCCTGGCCTAATAATCGGCAAAGCTGTGGACAAGATGTAGCCGCTGTGTCATCAGGTCATACGCAGAAGTGTGTAGGCCCCGAGACCGTTATCAGAAAAACTCGTCAAGTCAAGGACCTGCTGAATGACTACTACACAATTGAGCACCCTCTGACTCAGAGGCGGGCATTCTGGATGATACCGCATGCGGACATCCCGCCTGTGGACTAGGTGAAGTCGAAAATTGCTTTGATTGTGCAAATTGGAGAGACAGAAGCAACAAACAAACAGTGCCAGGTATCTCAAAGTCTTGGAGCGCCAGCGACTGGACCTCCTGTGCCTGCGGACGAAGCCGTGCCTTGTGTCGCAAGATGCAGATGTTAGGGCAGGGCTCGGTGCGCAGCATTAATATGCTGTACTTGTAGCATGAGAACTGGGTGCGGCCTCGCCAAGGTCTGTGAATGGCCTCCTCTTCTCACAGCCAGACATGCTCTTCAACAAGCAGCCTGGGACCTACCTGACACCAGAAACAGAGCTCCAATGGCGCTCATCAAGCGCTGCTTGGGATCTCTTATTGACCGCGCTAGAGACTTGCTCATCATGCCTGAGGTTTCGCAACCTGCAGATCCCCTGTCAATCCTGCGGGGTCATGCAGTCCACGTTGAAATGCAATCAGCCGCTGATCTCGCAGAAGCTTCCGGGTAGTTCAGAAGATTGAGGCCTTTGTAAACCAATGTGCTTGTCACAGCAGCATACATGCCTGGAGCTACAATACTAGGTTGTTTTTGCCGTGAATGGCAGTTTTGGGGCTGAGTCTTCTTAGCAGAGGCGTGGCAGGCGAAAGGCTGACAACGGCTGGTTGAGAATGTTTTGTCGCAGTCAAAGCAGGTAGGACCGTGCCCAGGTGCCTCATGTCCTTCTGCCAATCTTGTGCAGATGCCCTGCACAAGAATGCGCTCGGCCCAAGGACTTACTCCTTGAGGTTTCAGAAATAGGCTTGGCACAAACGTTGAATTTCCATGATGTAGTTGCATGTGTGCGAAGTCTTTAGAACCTCTCTTGGCAGGCACATAAATTTCAAGCTCCCCTTTCGCGTGCCTGAACTTTGCACAGGAAACAGACATGCTTCTGAAAAGGGTTGAAGATCTGGTCTACAAGGCTTGTAGCAAATGATTTTGATGCAGCTTGGCTCAAGATCTGGTTTTGGCCTGGATCATCGATCATGTCGGAACGGCGGGTTGATCCAGATGATGGCAAAGCGTACACGCCCCCTGGTCCGAGCAAGTGGTGTCTATCTTCAATTGTGTGCGGCAGTTCCTGCACGCCCGGCAAACCAAAAGCGCCAGATTCTGAGGTTTGATGAAGTGCTAGCACATTACAAGGCCGGCCTGCGATCGTAGGACACAGGGCCGATGCCTAAGCGTGCAGAATGTCAGGCTGAGGGCTACACGAAGAAGGAGGTGGAAAGCTACTGGGATCAGGTGAGGGCATTCTGCTCCCGGATTCGAGCATAGGCTGAGGGCACAGAGCTTCAGGAGGACAGTTCTTGACAAACACAGCTAACCATGGGAGGTCTGCAAGCCTGCCAAGGAGAAGAAGGATACGAAGGCCTGGCATGTGCACGTTTAGCAGGTACTAGCATCAGGAAATCTGCGTCCTTCTCGCAGCCAGCAGGCAAAAGTTAAAGATGCCAAAGCCAAGGCTGCACCTGCAGCCAAGGCAGCTGAGCAGGGTGCTGTAGCTTTACCGCGCTCTGCTGTAGACCTGTCTGTTCCAGGTTGAGAAAACCGCTCCAAAGGCAAAATCGAAAGCACAAATCCTCACCCCAAAATGCTCGCGAGCTCCATAATTTATACAGCAACTGACAATCTGCCCAGGCAAAAGCTGCTCCAGCACCCAAGGCACAGGCCAGAGACGGAACAGTGATAAACTGGGTTGCTGTTCAAGAACTTAAATTGAGATAAGCTACTATAGCAGGGAAACGCTATGATTTACTATAATATGCCAATGTTGTGGTAATTACTTTAAGTTCCTCAACAGCAACCCAGCAAGTCTGAGGATGTTTTCGCCCGTCCCTGCCACCAGGCACAACCTGAGGCCAAGCCGAAAGCAAAACCAAAAGCAAAGGCAGAAGCGAAGGCAAGTTTCGGCTTGATGAGATGAGAGTGGCCTACGGACGTAAAGCCGAACATGGTTCTATTAGGCCAAAGCATTGCGTGGTGCAAAAGATGCAGCCGACGAGGCAAAACAAGTGATCACTCGCTCACAAGGCTAGGCTAATATCGCCATGAGGTTGACGCACCTGCAAGCACGCGTCTGCCCAGAACGCGCGCGGTCCTGAAGGATATGTGTCTAGGCAGTCATATGCGGTCATGGTCGTTGGAGAATGCTACTGCATTTTGCAAGATGTGCACCTTCCCAGCCTGAGGAAGCGCCGTGAAAAGGACTGGCGCATCGGTGCCATCATATACCAGCTGTTTGTGGACCGTTTCGCGCCGCCCGATGACTTCGAAGCTAAGAAGAAGCTGTACCCAGACGCGATGGCCCCAGAACATTCGAGGGTGCAAGGCATTGCTGGCAGTATGGCAGCGCACGTGCAGTTCATGCAGTTGCAAGCCTCCTTTGCAGTCGGTCTTCTTGCAAGACAGCCGGTGCAAACAGGAAGCAACCTTCCACGGTTGGAAAGAGCTTCCGAAGGGAGGACAACTTGTGGAATCAGCTGGATACTACAGTACCAGTCTTACAGAACCATTTTTGTTGCGTTGCAACCGACACCCTCCTGTCCTACCTATTCCAGCTGAGGTAACGAGCTAGCTTTTTGGGGCGGTGATCTACCAAGCCTCACTTCCAAGCTCGACTACATTGATAGCCTAGGCCCATCCGTTCATGAGTTTCCATCCCCAAGCAGTTGACATGTAGCTGCCAGCCGGTATCTTCATTGCAGGTGTGGATGTGCTGTACTTGCAGCCTATCACAAAAAGCTACTCCAACCACAAGTATGACACCATAGATTACAAAAAGTTGGACTCGCAGTATGGCACTGATGCCGACTTCAAGACCTTGTCCAACAAGGTGCACGAGAAGGGCGCTGAAGCCGCATTGGGCTTGTGATGCGGGGGGTGCCCCCTTGTGCTGACTCTGTTTTTGAGCTCTAGGCATGAAGCTGGTGCTCGACTTTGTGTTCAATCACTGCGGCAAGCGCTGCCAGATGGTGCAGGACCTGTCGGGAGATAAGGAGAAAGCAGCAGAGCACAGCACCGCAATGCCGTTGTAGGATGCACTTAAAGATAAATCGTCGCCGAAGCGGAAGTTCTTCTTCATGGGCGACGAGTATAAGCCGCACGGCTACAAGGCCAGAGCTTCCTCAATCACTCTTGCCATAGCTTTTACTGCGTTCCTTCCCAGGTTTGGGGCTGCGCGCCCGCTTTAGTTGAGTTTGCTCTTGAAGACAAGGCCTTGTGGGAAGGGGAAGGAACGGCTGGGATGCTGCACCTTCGCCGTATTTTCTTAGCCTAGATCCTTTGAAGTATTTTGCTTCAGGAGCTGCAGAAGCACTTGTGGGACGCGCCAGACTCGGCTTTGGCCACCTGGCTTTCCAAAGGCTCGCCGCCTCACCCGAAAAAAAGCGTTCGGTTCTCTTCAGCGCTGCTGACCAGGTGCGGATGGAGCTCGTCTGGATGTTGCCTCCGAAATAGGCTGCCCAACGTGTTGATTCCCGTCCAGTTTGGAACAGTTTTTTCCCTGGCAGGCCTGGAGCTTTTGGCTTCCATCACTCGTGCAGCGCACAGGTACAAGAAGAATAGTCTGGTCATTGGGGAGGTTTGGGCGAAGCTCGGCGACAAGCTTAAGAGTATGGTGCACATGGCCTGCCCAGATCCCCTGATTCTGTTTTGCAGCTAGGTACTCACCCCATTGGACACAAGCGATGGACGCCGCGCCTTGCATGGAATTTGGTCCTTGGTGCCGAAGCAGATGAGCTCAATGAGTGCACTGAGTCTGGGATGTTAGGATGATGACAATGATGAAGACTGCAAGTATGTAAACATCCGAAGCAATCGTGTTTGTACCCAGTGCAGCACGCTGCGGCCAAGGTCATGAGCCTTCACATGGGTGTGCTGATCTATGGCCTGGCCGAGGGCGATCTCCCTGGGCCATCAGCAGCACAGCACCTGTCCAGGCAAGCCGGTGCTAGTTTATCAAGAGTTGCCTCTTCTGCTTCACGTCGCTCGGGACAGTGCGCTCATCCTGTGAGGATGATTGCCGATTCCAGCATGGACGAGGCTTTGTAAACAGCCTTTAGTGTAGACCACTTGAAGTTGTAGGTTTGCGCTAGGGCGTGAAGGCTGACATTTCGGAGCGTCCCTGCCACTCGGCAGGTATTGAAGTGCTGGATAGTTGTCAGCAACCATGATATGCCGCGACTGGCCCACAGGCTACCTGATTTGCAGGCCAGCAATCAACTGCTAGATTGATATATGTAATGCAGCGCGTGCGGGGAAGCGTATTGCCTTTCGCATCTCGCAGCAACCGCAGCTTGCACATTGTCCAGGCGCGGAAGTTTGCCCAGTGCTTGCAGTTTACGTGGCCCGGCTGCCCTTTGGTATACTATGGAGATGAGCTCGGGCTCGAAGGTGGTGAGGAGCCTGCACCACGTGTGCCGAAAGACTTGAGCCGATCACCCTGCTCTTTGATAGGACCCGCACAACCGAGCTCCCATGCCCTGGGAACGCAACAATGCGCAGAATGAGATGTTGAAGCACACGAAGATGTTGATCCTTGATTGTTTGCAGACATCAATCAAAGTCTTTACTTGTTATGGCTCGGGCGCTGAAAAATTGCATGTTGCGGGGGATAGCTCAGGACACAGCTTCGGAAGCAGAACCGAGCTTTGAGAATAGGATCCTCGGTGGCAACCATTCCGCAGGTACTGCTACTCTTTTTCGTGCATAAACCGTGCAAAACGCGACATAGACATATGCCGGAAGCAGCCTTTTGTCGTTTAATTTGCCAAGTGCAAGTGGCAGCTCTGAAGGCCTTGCTGTGATGTATTTCGGACAAGCCCCCAGGAGCAAACAGGCCAAGCAACTATGCGCTGCTAAGGTGAGTACAGGGACCTGCCTACCATGAAGCTGATGGCTTTCATTAGAACTACAGATCGTGTTACCAGGCTGCAACGGCAGTTGCTGCTAAGGACGGTCTTCGACAAATGAGCGTTTAGAAATGAAGCCTGATGTCACGTTGTTAAGTGCTATGCGGCGGGCGTCGCTTTTCAGGTAAGCGATGTGGTTATTGTCCTGGCAAATCCGACCTCGGAGGTGGTGAAGGATGGCCTTTTGAAGTCTTGCATGCGATGCTAGCAGTCAGCCCTTGCTTCTTCGAGTTGGTAGGAGATGGTTGTGGTGCCAGTCCCTGGAATCTTGGGCCACACGCTGTTCAAGGAGAGCGGTCTCGGCAACCTTGGCCTACTCCAAGCTAAGAGCTCTGCTGCGCCTGCAGGATCAACTGAGCGGAGAGGACGCGCAAGGGATTTCCCTAACCAGCAGATTCGCTTCGTGGATTTTGCTGAGTGAATGAGGCTCGGTCAGAAAGGTCCCTGATTGTGTCGATCTCACCCCAGGAGACACGTTTGCTGGGCTCCACGCTGACGGTCGACGTTGCTCCAAAAACAGCGCCACGTCCAAGTAGATTCTTTTCCTCACGGGTACTTTGTACCTGCATGGCGCTGCATGCTCTTGGATTGTCTGGCCAACATGCCCTTGCGGACAGCTTGCAGCTCTTAGGTGCGAGTGTATGCGATGGCGAATGAGCAGGGGAATCCCAGCGGTGACCAATACAAGCGCACATGGGGACACTGGGCCTCCTTTGCCAGCGTCAAACCCTGAAAGGGTTTGGCATTCTTTCCGCCAATCTATGATATGCGGTTTGTGCCCGCATTGAGCAGGAGTGCCCAACTGTTTCAAAGCCAGGCGATGGCCGCCTGCCGCCTGCCTGTCCCTGTGAAGCCCGTGGATAAGTGTGTTTCTGACTGCGCCAAATCCAGACTACGGCATCAGCCACACGTGGCACCAAGCTGCCAGCATTGGGTCCACAGGGAGAGGCAGTGAGATCTCTTCTTTTAAGCCGACGCTTTTTCAGCGCTAGGCACGATAAACTGTACTGCCACGCGTCCTTGCCTTTTTGCGGTTTCAGGAAGCCTCCCGCAAGCCAGCGGGGTATTGATTCGAGCCTACCTTCAAAAGTCCGAAGTGCAAATGCGGCCTTGCCATGATGCTGCGCATGTAGAGCGCTGAGCCTGAGCCTGAGCCTGTGCCCGCGGCAGGAAGAACCACACCTTCCTCACCACTGCGTGCGGCAGCTTGTGCTCAACGTGTGCTGTGAAGAAGCCGCAGGTTTTCTGTGCCAACTGCGAGGACGGCTTTGATAGCAAGGTCATCAATCGCGCACCATGCTAAAACTTCAGTCGGGCCGGAGAGCTGCTGAACAGCAATCTCCATCCTTTAAACACGAGAGTTTGCCGGAATTCATCGCAGCCGTACCTCATGCGTACGGGGTCACTGGCGCCACGTCTGCATTTTGAGCATGGAATGGAGGACTACTTCTGCTTCAAATGCTTCGAAGACATGCATCGACGGGGCAACCGGCTGCAGCACAAGTCCATGCTGGTCAGCGTATCAGCAGTGGGCTTAGGTTTTGTGGCAAGTCAAGATCCAATGTAAAGCCAATGCAGCCTCAGGATGGTGATGTGATCGAGCCTCAGAAGCGCTGCGAGGCCGGCGCACGGTGCGAGAATCATGCTTTTGTCGTTCCAGCTCGGCAAGCAATCAACAGAGCCTTAGCCTTTCGCCTGTATGCTGCATCCATTCTCCTTCCATACTCTGGACCATGGCAGGAATGCGAAGATCGTCCGGCTGCTTTTGCATGCGTGTCTTGGCTGGCGAGAGCTTTGAACACAGAAGGTGGCAGCTGGAGGATCTTGGAAGTACTCGTATCTTCCTGGATGCTGAAACGGTGCCGATTCCGGCAGACCCCAAGACACAGGTGAGCGACAAAGCCACGCATGTCTCACAGCCAAAGACAACGACCCGTGAAAGTCAATGCTATTCTGTTGAAACCGCACTTTGCCTGCAGAGACTTGAGCCTAGGACTACTGTTTGGACAACTACTGCGTGCAGTGCTTCTGGAAGTGTCACTTCAATGGCACCTTGGCGTTGTACCTCTTGTCATCTTTGCACAGGTTCGCAGCCGCAACTTGACTGGAGCCTGCTGTGCATGTGCATTCGGACAGAGGTCACCGACGCCAGCATACCGCGTCTAAGGCGTCTGCAAGCCTTTCCAACATGCCATTCGTGCATTCTTGTTGGGAAGAAGAGGGCGCATGCAATGGAGGTAGCGGTGGTGCCTATGTGCAACCAGTGCCAGAACGTTCGAGCCACGATCTTCTCCGAGCAGACTCAGGAGTTAATGTGCACAGACGCTCAAGCTGCACAAACTTTGACACACGGGCTTACGGCTTATGGACGCTTGTGCACAAGTGCTCAGCTTGGCAGCCTTCGGGACATCATAAGGAATGTTTCACCATGCTCCACGCCAAGGGCAACCGCATGTTGCTCGGCATGGTTATCAAGTTAGGGCAGTGGCAATCCGAAACAAGATAGCTTGGGTCGGTGCATCGTCTTTGGCGTGTTGTTTCAAGGCTGCACTTGTTCATGGATGCGATGGTATGGGGCTGAGTCCAAAGTGGGCTGTCAAAGATTGCACGTTGGCAGTCTATGTCTTGAAGAAACTCCATCCTCAGGATCTACTTGTACTCTTAGAGCGCCTGGATCCAGCCTTCCAGGAGCCTACATGCAGCGGGATCATGCAAGCAAAGAGAAATCAGCCCCTTGCAGGAGCACATGCGCAGAGCCCGACCGCGTGTCTTGTGGGCACTCAGCCAGTTGCAAGGCAGGGTGCCCAGCAGTTTTGTCCGTAGAGTGTGCTTGGCTGAAGGAAGTGAGACCCTGCTTGCTTACAGGTTGGGTGAAGGGTATCGAAGCGCGGCGCAACTTCAAGAAAAGAAAGGCCCGCTTTTTGAAACAGGTTGACGGTCAGCCCCCGCAGTGCTTGTCCCGACTAAGTGACTGTGTGCTCCTGCATCCCGGCCTCCAAACTTGTTCTAGGATGTGGTTTTGATGATTCAGCGGCGTTGGCGTGGTGTGCTGACGCGGCGGCGCCTACTGGGTGGCTTGGCTATGGTCTTTTGTATGTTGCTGAAAGTTTTTGGCTCGAAGACAAGGCGGACGTGTAAGTTCTTACCTTGGATTTTTAGTGTCAAATTCACCTGACCTGACCTTTCAAATCCAGGCATGCTGCACATGCACAAATGGCGAAGGACACTGGTTTTCTGTTGACATGCTCCCTGTTTGCCTTTCAGCCTCGTCTTGATATGTCCAGGCGCCAGGTGAACAATTACTTCCTGCCAAAGACGGCCGCAGAGCGTCGCGCAGTGAAGCAGAAGACCACGGCCATGCTTTCGGCCAAGGTGCGAGGGGGAAAAAGTTGTCCAGACAAAAGGCTTCAACAAGTGAACGTGAGGCCCCCACGGATCGTGCATGACAGGATGTGACCACACGCGCGGCCAACCAGTCGCTGCGGGAGTTGCGGCAAACCATCCTCTCTACTGCCAATGCCGATCCGCTGGAGGAGAAAGTAAGTGTGGTTTGGGTGTTGTCTTGCTGTGTCACCGCGTGGAGCATTCCAGGACGCGCAGCTCACGCGGGATCAGATGGAGGAGCTTCAAGTTTTCATGACCCGTACTGGGATAAGGTTGTTGAGGCTCCTGCTACTCCCTGTGAGGCATTGCCTGGTGCAGAGGTCACCATGGGCGCCTCGGGCTCTGGCTTCGGTGCCAGTGGCGCCTTGCCTGGGGGTGCCCAGACTATGCCCTCGGGCATCTCGCCGTACACCAGCTACGAGCAGAGCTCCCGCTTCAATGGCGCCCTCACGTCGCCTGCTGGAGCCGCCACCACGCAGGATCTGTCCAAGAAGGACATCCGCAATACGCGCGACAGCACACTGCGACAAATCACACGTCTGGACTGAGTTCCAGATTCTGTCGCGTTGTTCATTGCCTTCGCACTTCGTGCTTTTCCGACAGCTTGTCGATGTGCCCCATCCCAATATCACAAGCTTCGAACGACTGTCGCAGTCCCCAATCTTAATCAGACTGTTAATATTCTTAACTACACGTCACAGCGAATTACAACGGGGCAACGCCAGTCTGCAGTGTTTCACATTCGATGTTACCACATGCAGGATTTCGGGCAGTTCAGGGTGTGGAGACTGTAGATCAGATCGAGAATATTTCGAGACAGAGTTTGCATTGCGATGTGCAACTTTTCTTTGCAGCCCTGGATTGTGGATAGTGCCCGGCTCCTTTGCTGAAGTCCAGCACCATGTGTTTCACCTGAGGGCATGGCACTGTCTGCAAGTTGCATGCATTGAGGAAACTTGAGGGTGGGCCTGCTGAGTGCTGAGCGCCCGCCTAGAGATTGATGGTTTGCTCCGCTTGCTCAGAGCCTTTTTCACGCACGGCACGCCGTGCGCATGCCAGCATGCAACGTCTTCTGATTAGCCTGCTCCAGTGAGAGGCCGCCGGCTCTGCGACTTGGGCATCAAAGGCCTGAAGGGTTTAGCCTGGTGTTGTTTTGCGTTGTGCAGTATAGGCTTCCATGGATCATGCGTATCGAATGTTGACTGACCATCATAAGGCAAGATCATCCTCTGTCCAAGCTTCGGCTCAAGTTGAACTGGGAGCTTCGCTACATAAAGATTTTTTTTTAACATGAGGGAATGTCAACTAAGAGGTCACCGTCTCTTAGCTAGTCTTTCTACATCTTTCTACCTTTCTTTCGGCCGCCATGGCCTCTGACTTGGAAAAGGTCGGCGTGGATGAGTTCCTAAGCAGGAGTATTTATTGTTCGGTGAGCACGGGCCCAAAACTGATCCAGTCATTTTGAAGACTTCCAGGTCCGGCTACCGCCAGGTGGCACAGCATGGCACACGCGAGCAGATGGTACGGTAGCTGCAGGAAGTATGCTCCGCAAACAGGAGCACCCTGCAAGGTGAGTTCATGAGGGAGCATCTGAGGTTCAATTTATGCAGCGTGTGATTGTGGACTTCGGGTTGCAGGTCCACAGCTGCATCCTCAGCCCTCCAAGAGTCTGTGTTGTTGGTCCTGAGGCCCTCCCACCGGCAGCCCTGGAAGATCTAGCTCGCCAGCACACCAAGCTTTGCAGCTCCTTCAAGGAATCCGCGCAGCCCACGCGGTGCAATGGTTTCTTTTTTTTTTTTTTTGGGAAAGATTCTTTGCTCATGGTCTTGCAGGAGCTTTTGCAGGACCTCAAAGATGTTCCTCGACTTGAATCGTTCGTGCGCAGGGCTTGAGCGGTTTGCCAGCCAAGAGGGTGATGCAAACCTGTGTCTAGGAAGCAGCGCGGACAATGTCTGGTACAGGGATGCCCTCTGCGCCTTGTGATCCCTCTGCGCCGCCTGGCGAGCCTTCTGCTCCTCCGGGGCACTCCGGGCCAGACGCAGACCAAGCATTGCGTATTTTGGCCAAGTCATTCCTGAAACCTTGAGAGATTGTTTGGTAACAGCAAGAAGGGAGCAGAAGGGAGCGATGGCAATGCTGGCAAGCCTGAGGTCCTGGAGCTTCGTCTTCTGCATCCAGTTCAACTCAGAGTGCTCAGGTCAGTTTGAATGATCTGAGCTTGGAGGACATGGAGCCTTCAGGAACACTGCTGCTTGCCTCGCCGGCATGGTCACCCCTGTCGTTGTTCCGGCAGCGCCAGTTCCAGCTAGTCATCCGGAACCCGAGAAATCCATCAGTTGGCCTTCTAGTTTTCGCCAGTGACGATCGCTCCGTGCTGACTGCTATGGTGCAGGCTATCCTCGCGCAGCTCGGTCCAAGTGTGCAGAGCTTGGCCCAGCCCGGTTCCTATCAAAACCTTCAGAATAACCCCGCCTTGCTTCGGCGCCTGGCCATCAGTCCATCAGATGTAGCTACGGAGCTATGCATCCCGACTGCGCCCTCGCAGGAGGTGCACCCTGAGGAAGAGCATGGGGAATGCCCTATTTGTTTCGAAGCCATCCATCCTGGGGAGGCTGCGATGCGATGCGCGGGTCACGGAGGGGTTCATCACTACTTCCACTCGCATTGCCTGCAGTCCTGGGTGACAGCTTCCCGACAGGGCCGCCAAGCTACTTGCCCGGTATGCCGAGGTCAGCTGCAGATGAACGGACAGCGGCTGCAGCAGTTCCTAAATGGTGAGGCATCTGCCTCGTTGTCTGAAGATGACCGGACGTATTTGCAGAACATTTCGGATGGCCTACGTGGAAAGAACCAATGGCAGCAGATGAACACGCTTGAGAAGGCAGCCTATGCTGGAGGAATTATAGCTGCAGCTGGCTGGGGCTTCATGTTGGGCTACAACGAGCCAGAGCATCGGGTGACCCGGTACTTGGCGCTTGACATCCTTCCTTCAGAGCATCGCGTCGCTCAAGGCATAGGCTGGTTTGTTGGTGTCATTGCATTTTACGTGCGGCAGCATCTGCGCGAGAAGGAAGAGCGAGAGCGGCAGCAGCGTAGGCAAGACGGGCAAAGGCGCTAGGCCAAGATCATCATTCTCTCGCTGTATGGATAAACGCGGCTACCGTAGTTCAGGAGAGTGTTTAGCTTGCCAAAGGCAGCCGCTCATCCTTTTAAGAAGTTAAGTTTGTAGCGCGACAGGGTACAGGTCAGCGTCATCCGAGTCGGAAAAGGAGCGCAGCTGTCATTTGTTGACGTGCAATGACGTGCACATGTCGCAGCAGGCTGCGCCTGCTGTTCTAAGCACGAAAGGTGTTCTGATGGAGAGCAGTGCGCAGCTGTAGCGAATATTCTCAAGGATGGCTATGTTCCAGCTGTCCAGCCTAGCATAAGAGACAGCATGGAATTGTTGCGCACCCGAGTCTGCGAATGGCAACCTGTCGGCATCGACTCAATTGCAATCGCACCCTCGGGCGGCTCATCACCTCGCCTCGCAGCTCGCCTTGCGGTCGGCAGAGAGCGCCTTGGAAAAAAGCGACTTCCAAATCTTCCAAGTGTATGTCTGGGATGCACGTTATGCAAACAAGCAGAAGGCAAGAGGAAAGGAGAGACTGAGAGCAGTTGATTGATGCCCCTGCTACCTTGCGTGTGCTGTGTTTCAGAACTCGTAGGCCACGATATGCGTGTGAAGCATTTGTGCCGCAAGAAGAATTCGAAGAGGCAACAAGAGACAGCTAAGCCTAGCGATTCCTGGAAAAAGTAAGATGCTTACGCTAAAGTGCTGGTCATGCGGCACACTTGGAATATTCCTATTTTGTGCCCCATCAGGCTTCGCGCTGGCTGGATTCAGGGTTGAGGTGCCCAGTAGCTGTCAGTACATATATATATATATAGAAACCAACAGATTTTGGGACAGGTTAGGAATGCTTTCTGTTTAGCCTCAAATTGAGGAATGGAGCGCTAGAGCTCTGGGACACAGAGACTTGGCACTTGCGAAGTTCTGCTCCTGGAAACTCACGGCGCTCTGTGAGAAGCATCGTTTGGGTGGTCGACTCTGCCGCTTACACTTACTAGTTCCATTAGTCCATTTGCGAAGCCTTCTTGAGACCTTATGATGCAGTGCATGGTGAGGCAGAAGGACGGCAGCAGCTGCGGCTGATATCCGCCGGGCTTCACAGAGAGGTCACCGAGTGGGACGTGGAAACTCTAGAGCCCATAGAGACTTGCTCTCCAGGCGCGTGAGCCTTTACTTATTAGTCTGAGTGTGAACACTGCTTATACAGGTGGCGGTGCCGTCTGGGGCTTGAAGGTGCAGGGGCAGAGCCTTTTTGCCGCCTGCGATGACTCTTGCCATGATATGCGCAGGTCAACCCAGACAGTTGGCAGTTTTTGTGATCTGCAAGAAGCTGCGCATGACAGTCTCCATTTGCTTGGGTTATCATTCCTATTTTTCAAGCGAAGTGGGAAAGTGGTTTTGGAAGACTCTAGTTCTGATTATGGATGTTTTGAGCATGTCGCGAGAGGGATCTGTCATGCCAGCTTAGGGACCTCTAGCCTGTGGCTGGTCTAAGGATGGGACTATACGGATCCTGTCCTTGACTGGGGGTGCAGGGTCGCTGATGTATACCAAGCGAATAAACGTTTCCAAGACCCGACTTCTCAGTCTCGCCGTGCAGGAGAGCTGGGGCAGTTCTTCTTAAATACAAGCATCCCCAAACCTTGGCAGGACACCGCGATCTTCGCAGGGGCTGACAGCAAGATCTCTAAATGGAGCATCGAAGCTGGAGTCTGCGAAGGCAGTATGCAGCTAGAGACTCTCGGCTATTGGCTTGGAGCTTTTTCAAAAAAGTTTTGGATTTTCTGAACACTCCCTGCTTCCTACGTGCTACTTGAGAGAGCTCGTAGAGTTTAGCAAAAGTCTCGTGGAAGCCGCTGGTAGGAGGCGCTCGGCTCAGCTAAGGAAGCCTCAGCGTGGGCAAACGCTGCGACTTGGCGCCGGTTCATCTGATGTTGCCAGCCGCTGTATAGAAAAGCTAGACAGGGGGCGTGTTGTTTCAACCGATCCCCTAGCAACTCTTGAGAGCAATTTTGTGCGTCTGAGCAGGATTTGGAGCCTAGTCTCGCTCGAGGACCTGCGGTCATACGATGCTGATATGCTGATCTCTTCTCTTCAGCGGACATGACAGGACCAGATGCTGGCCAGTGGGGACAGCCTGGGATTGGTACAGATCTGGGACACTGCTTCGGACTCAGTTATTGACACGGCTTTTCTTCAGTTTAGAGCTGTTTATTCAGGTGGCCTGCGTGCTGCTCCATCGCTTTGCCCAGCACCAGGCTGATGTCCTTGTGCCTTGGACTCAAAAAAATTGGTAAATAACCTTCGCACTGAAGTGACTTTAGGTTATGGACGATTGTAGACACGATTGCTTGCAGGTATTAGCAGCTAGCGTCGATGGGCGCACACTTCTCTCGGGCAGCGTTGACGCAAAGATCTCCGAGTTTGGCCGTCAAAAGGGTAGCCAGGAGAAGCTGCCTCACCAAGCCACAGTGTATTCCACAAGACGAACCCGCATGTGCCTCGTGTTGTGTGAGCTGTACCTCAAGAGTTTCCCTTTGACCCGTTGCTTCTGCTCAAGCGACCTTGACTGCTGATTTTTTGCCTGCCTGTAGCACTTTCTGAGCCTCCAGCTTTCGTCGCGATGGGGCCGTGTTGCAGTAGGCGGCAGGTGAACTCAGTGAACGCACAGGAGGAGCAGTCTCCTGATGTAGAGGATGTAGAGGATGGGGAACCGCCGCCCTTACCTTTGCTCAATCTCAGGGAGGCTTTTGAAAAGCTTCGCAGGAAGGAAAGAAAGACATACAAAGCTGGACAAATCATGAGTATTCTCCAGGAGGATGATGATAACTGCAATTACTCGACCAGCGGCTTCGATTCTTGGGAAAAGAAGTCATTTACAATCCTGCTCCCAGTGAAACAACGTGGGCGTCATATCGGGTATATGCTGGACGTGGGCTTCCAGCGTGAAGCCTACGACCGGGGGAGCACAGACAAGGACGAGACGGTCAGACATGTGAAGCTCCTTCCAGATGGCCCATCTTTGAAGGTTACAAACAAACCCTGCACTTCACTCTTTGCGATAACGGATGAGATGCCTGAGCTCGATGCATCGTCCAAGACGGAGCTGGAGCAACTAATTCAGAAATGCACGTCGCGCAGCTAGTGGGTCTGCAGTTCGGGTTTTCTAAATCCCAATGACAGATTGCTGAACTTCGGCATGCCAGCTCTTGCGCAAAAACGAGATGGAAGTTGGCAATTCGGCCAGTCACCAAGGGCCGATGTAGAAGTAATCTTATCATCCAGGAGCGGTGGGTCTTTCGCGATGCGATGCTGTGCTCGTGCCTCAGCGCCTGCTGACAAGGATGTGCAAGAATTCCTAACTTTCTGCTAGGCCATTCCCACGATGTGCGCGCGATCGCCATCGATGATGCAAAGAAAGGACGGAATACGCAAATCTCAGCAGGAGCTGCCGGCAGGCCACTGCTGTCCATACCTTTGCTGCATTTGTGAAGGCGAGACGTGTTGGATTGCAGGCTCTTCGTCTTCAAGCCTCTGGAGTCGGGTCGCGACAAAGCGGCGAGACCCTTCCAGTGCAGCAATTTCTCACCATTATTTCAGACGGCATCGATTTCAGAAGATGGTCGTCTCATTCTTTGCCAGAAGGGGCAGACGCTTGAGCTCTGGTATCTGCCACTTGGTTGTCCTACACGTAGTGGAGGCGCTTCTTCTTGGTCTTTTTGCTGCTGCTGCTGCTGCTGCTGCTACCAGTGTTTGTTCGGCAAGGGAAGGCGTAGCTGGAGAACTGATGGTGTTGGCGCTCCTGGTGAGGGCGTTGTCTGTGCGAATCTTGGATAGGATAGGGCCAAATTAGATCCTAGGAGCAGAGGAGGAAAACCAACACAATCTCATGACATCATGCTGCAGTACAGAATCAGTCCGTGCCCTCTTAGCGGCGTGGCATAGTGGCTGCCGAGATTCCCTGTCTTCTATTGCACATCCAATTGTAGCACATGGTAGCAGCATACGTCGTGTTTCTGGTTTAACATGCTGCTGGAAGCCTGCTTCGGCTGCGGGCACTCAAAAACGAATTCATCGGCATTGTAGCCTCATGCCGGCTCAAGTAGCCATGCGTTCCCTTGAGACTTGCACACCTTCCGAACCTATCATGCTGCAAAAAGCCAGCTGTTGAATCTGTGAGCAAGTGAATTCCGAGGCCTGAGCCCGATGATGCGCCGAGCCTCGGGGCATCTGCTCGGGCGCCGGAAGGCAAAGAAACGGCATATCCTTATAGTGTTTTAGGGCATGTCTTCGCCACCAGAGTCACCAGAGATGTGATGCGATCTGCGAGATCAAGTTGTGTACAACAGCCAGGGAGGGTTGGTAGAGCCCAGCCTAACGAAGCCAGGCCAGCTCTTGCTTACGATCTCATTGGCCGGCAAGTCCGTGGGACCGGACGGCAGTAAGAGAAGCTTCTTGGATGCCTCCTTGGGACGTCTCTTTTGTTGCGAGACTTGTGGAGATGTATTCCCGGACCTGTTCCTGCTTCCAAGCCCTCACATCACACAAGTTGCAGTCCATGCATTCTTGCAGTGCAGACATCAGGTACAGAGTACTTGTGTTCTTCCGCCATTTCACCAGATGGCAAGCGGGTAGCGGCAAGCGATATGACTGGGACTCGACTTTTTGACCTCAGCGTGAGTGAGCTGCAGGCTGCTACGGCTGCTATGGGGTGTCTGTTCATTTGGACATCAATCACAGAAGTGCAGATCCGTGACTTGCAGATGTGGCGAATTTCCTTTTCGCATGCTGTAGTAGGTCCAGCGGGTACCGCTACCGCTCGAAATCGCCAATGGCGCAGCGCGCGCTCTGAAGTTCTGCTCGTCGAAGCTGCCCCTTGAACGTAACTTGCATGCTCACAGCCCCATCCTGGCTCTTACCTCTTTGTCGAGGCTTGCGGTAGCGCCCTGGCATGGCCATGCGGCTAAGCAGCAAGTGGCAGTTTCATGTAACTGTCTTTGCCTAGTTGCAGGAAAAGGGAAATATCACACTACGGAATCACTTTTTTTTTTCGCTTTGAATTCAGCGAATAAGCATTTTCTTGTTTGCAATGGTTATCAGCTACCGTATCTCATTATGCTAGCAGGCCATCCACCTGCTCGACTGTGAGGAAAAGAGTCTGGCAGCAATTGGGCAGCCACCTCTCACAGTTTATAAAACAGAACCATTTTGGAGGATGAAGCTCCCCAAGTCAAGCCCAGGACTCTCGTAGCAACCTTCGAGGAGCACAAAGCGCCGGTCGCTTTGCTGGCTGCAGGTGGGCCTGGCGGAGAGTGGTTGGCCTCTGCTGATTTGGGTGGAGCAGTCCACATCTTCAGCCTGGATGGCTTGTATCACCATGCCTCTGTTCCCATCGGGCGTGGAGCAGCCACTGCGATTGGCTTCGACAGTTCCGGTCAGCGTTTGGTTGTTGTTACAACGGCGCACGTGGTGTCTCTTTTCGACGTTGAGTCTCAAAGCATGGCTACGGATATCCCCCCGTTTGATATACCGAAGCGGCATCTGGCTATCCATGCTCGCATCTGTGGAGTTGCTGCTTTCCCAGAAGCACCTGACAGATTGCTGCTCTGGGGCCACAACTACGTTCTGGCTGTGAATCTCCGGGAGAAGGCAAACCCCAGCTCCAAACCCAGCTCTGATGACTCATACACCTGGCGGCTCTGGGCTGGAATCCGCCGCTTGTTCAGCTAGTTATCCCAATTGCCATCAATTGCCATCAATTGCCATCAGAGTCAACGAAGGCTGACCTGAAAGTGCAAGTTTCTAGCTGACAGTTTTGTGTCCCTCCCCAAGGCCATGTCCTAGCCTTCTTCGGCCTCCAGAAGCCTTGGACTCTCGCAACAGATTCAGCTGAAGTTCGGAAGCGCAAACGTGGAGGCAGGGTCCGCTGGCAGTGTGCTGGCTCCTACGGCATGGTGAATGATGTCATGCCCTACGTAGCTTGAGCAACCCCTGCAGATGCCGATGTGGATGTGGCCCTTTTGCCAACGGGCCTGGCAATGGAGGCAGGGCATATTTAGAGGGTGTTGACTGCGCAGGTGACAGGTCCTGTCACCATGTCGTCTGCTGGAAGGTGACGCCCGAGTCCGCTGCGGCTGCTCTTCCGACCCCGTTCGAGCGGAAGAAGTTCCAGAAGCAGGGCCCAAAATCAAAGAAGACTGCACGAGGAGCAACATCTTTGGAGATTCAGCACAGCAACTAAGCACATGATGGAACAGTTTGGTGTCTTTGGACAGGAGCAGAAGAGTGAGCTCAATATCCTCAATCTGTACATGGCTTATCTTATAGATGCAGTTTCACCCACCAGGCAGAGCGACACCAGAAGCTGAATTCTCAGAACAAACTCTTCATGACGCTTGTTTCAGCCCCGGAAGGCCCTCGTAGGTCGCTCTTGGCATCTAGCCAGATAGATTCTCGGAGCTTCAAATCAGAGAAAAGCTTCAAGAAGTTCCTTTGATGTTTCCTCGCTTGGGAATGGACTTGGCACCTATTTCTTGTTTGCTCAAACTGGTGGTAGGGCTCTTCCTGCCAGGCTGTGACCTCACGCAGGCATCAAATGGCTCAAAGCTTCTTTGCTCGTAATGCCGATCTATCCGGGTCGCTACGATGTGGAGACTTCCGGAATCTTTTGCGAAGCGTGCTAAGCTCCCAGCTGTGACATGGCAACCGCCGGCGCGATGGAGAGGGACAGCCACCCAGAGCCCATCTTGGCATATGATCCTGGATATGGATGGAGTTCTCTACAAGAACTCCGGGGTGGAAAACGATATTGTGAAGCAGCTGGGCAAGGCCACTGAGCTTCTTGGCTTGGAGCCTGAGGCACACCAAAGGCTCTTCCAATCCTATGGATCAACAGTCCAAGGCCCTGTCAGCTTTGATCTTCCCATCTTCCTTCCATGTAAACTTTCAGTATGCCTGGATGTCACATGTGTCTGTTTGTGCCAGGACTGCTGCGTGAGGGCCATCTTTCAGGAGAAGCCATGCAGGACTTCTATTCCAAGGTCTACGACGGAGTCAACCTTGAGGTAGCCGGCTCTGAGCAAAGCAATTGTTCAGTTGCCGCTGAACTTCAACGAAGGCATTGAGGCCTGATCCGCTGATGGCTCTACAGCTCCAGCAGCTGAGGCGCGGCATGAGATCAGCTTTCAAAGCTTTAGCCCTGGCCACAGCTAGGGCGGACAACGTGAATTTGTGGCTGGCCACCAACTCGCCGCGCTCATTCGTGGATCGAGTCCTCAAGGCTGTGTGTCATGGTGTCATGAGGACAGTTTAGTCTACTGGATAGACGTGGAGGCTCTTCAGATTGACGGGGACCTGCTGCGCATCGTCTGCCCATCGCCGGAGAACGGCTGGGTCAACAAGCCTGATGCCAGGCAAGTGACTTGTTCCTTCTAGCCGCAGACCGTCGTCCGAACTACTTTTACCCATTATTAGATGTCCATGACCGCCCGCTATGAGATTTCTTGCTTGGGGCCTTCTGTTCCACGGCCTAGATGGCAGGTTTTTTGAGACATTGCCCCGGACGTCAAACGCAAGGTTTTTCGATGACTCGTTTGGCTCCTTGTCTCTTGCACTGGATTTCTCATTCTTTGGGGAGCTAGAAAAGAAGAAGATCAGTCCTTCGGAGTGTACCATCTCTTGCAGCTGATCATAAAATGCAGTGCAAAAGGCCATGTGCGCGCTGCCGTAGCTGCTGGGTTGCCCGCTGCCCATGTGAAGCCTGGATCAACTCAGCAGTCACGCTAGTAGGATGGCAGGCCTGCTGCCCAAAAATATTTCAATAACAGTAATAATTACAACAACAACAACAATCATAATGATGAAGCTAATAATGATGTTAATTACTATTGCCGCTGAAGCTGTCTCAGGAGGCGCTCGGATGATGTGATGACGCTTGTGGCAGATGCCCTGTTGGAAAATTGGCGGCAAAGTGCAGAAAGGTAGCTGATCCTTTTTCAGAGAGAGCTGATGAGTTGCCTCTTTGGCGCCCAGGTGGTCCCCTCATGCTGGCGCCTGTCCAAGAGCCATTACCTGCAGGCAACGACTCCAAGCCCGCGTCCTTCTTCATGCCCTCTGTTACATTGGGGTGCTAAGACGGCAAATCAGTGCATGGCTGATTATATGCCCTGCCTGAGAAAGCTTCATGAGACGATGTGCAGCCGTTTTGTGCCCGAAGCATCCCGAACGTTTTACATGCATTGTATGTCAAATGCTTAGATCAAAGAGACATTCACCTCATCTGCATTAGTCCAAGCCGTCCAGGCCCTCCTGGGCTGAATCTCTTCGGTTCAGCTATTCATTGTGTGTTGGTGTTGCTTAGATGCATCACGCTCTTGCCATCCAGTTGGTGCACTTGCTGCCACACCGTGAGGCCAAAGAGCGCGCAGATCTTCGAGCCCTAGCGGGTGATGTGCAGGCACGATTGGCTGTCGAGCTTGCCTCCCGAGGCTCCGGACCCGGCTTTTTTGTGAGTGGATGGGTGTGGTATCTTGTGGTATGTGTAGGATGCTTGCAAATTGGTGCTGCTGAGGCCGGCAGATTTCTGTTCTTGATCTTGGTGCAGGCTCGGCCAGGGGGAGCACAGTTGGCTTCACGCGGGGGCACATCACAACACTGAGCTTTGTTGCGGGGCCACTGAGGCACGCTCTCGATGCTTTCTGTGATTCTGCAGGCCTTACCAGAAGGCTCCTCGGGTGCACAGTGTGGGCGATGAGTGCTTCAAGACGTACGACCGCTCAAGTTGAACGAAGACACATTCCGGAATTTCAATTGCGGAATTCAAACACCAAATTCAGGAAACAGCCCGGAAGCTTCAGGAAGCAGCAAGGGCCATTCATTCTGACGCCGAACTTCGGCATATTCCGAAAACAGTTGGGCGTATTTTTGGAGAAGGTCGGCGCAATTCTGGAAGAGGGTCGGCAAAATTCCGGAAACACAGACGCCGTCGCTGTTCGGTTGAGGGGTGTCCCAATGCCCTTTCAGAGTCGGTCTGGATGCAGGGTTTGTGATTGCGCGTTCGAGTTCCAGATGAATGGGTGCATCATGTTGATGTTGGGGGCTTGCCTAGTTAGCTTAGTTGGTCCTGCGCTGCAAGAGTTGTTTTTGGTATCTTACTGTTGCTGATAGGGAAGCAGGCAGTCCTAAGGTGGGTTAACAGTCTAAAAGGCTTTAGGGTTCAAGTGCTTCCAGGCTTTCTATAGTGTCTGGGGTTGAGATTGGGATTGGGCTTTGGGGTTCAGGGTTTAGGTTTGGGCTGGCCTTAGGATTGAGCCGGGGTAGCATGTGAGTTTAGGTAGGGCCTTCTAACTTTTAAGATTTCTCTAGGTCTGAGTGGAAGGGTTATGGTTGGCTTTAGGTTCAGGGTTTTGGGGGAAGGATTATTGGGATTATTTCCTGAATTCTCGCAGTGCTGCGCCTGAATGTCGACAAACGTTGCTCGGATTTGACTCCCTGGGTCGTCCGAATCTTGCCGTCTGAACAACACCGCTCGATTCCCGAACTTGAATGTTTCAACATGGAGGCAAGGCAGCAGGTGTCCCTGCGGTCAAGCCAAGCCATCGATCCGGTTGGCTCCGCAAAGGGCGAGGAGAGGAGCAGAGCTGAAAGATGCTGGGGGCATGTTGATATGAGAGGGGTGGAGTCAAGTGCGTTTTTTTTTTTTGGTTCTTTCCTTTGTCAGCAGAAAAGCAGCAGCCAGTACGTAGAGCCTGCATGTTGCTGCAACTACACAAATCAGGTAGCACTCTGCAAGGGCGTTCCGAAAGCTCTGCATTCAAGAATTGCACCATAAGATGCTGTCTTGGGCGCTGCATGCTTGTAGGGGACATCATCTCCTGGGCAAGTCAAGTATTTCCATTACATGCCGAATATGCTATATCCCAAGTGCTGCGTTCATTTTGAGGTTGTCGGGTGAAGTACACAGCCGTGGACCGGGATGAGGTGCTGCTGAAGCAGGCTGCGGTGGAGCGCTCCTCGGAGAGCATCCTGATAGTACCTTGGGGGGATGCGAGGCCAAGTTTGCCAATAATCCATAAAAGGAGCATACAATACACACACTCGTGAGAATTTTGGGGTGATGCATTCCTAACTGTTCTTTTTCAGTGCCCTTTCTTGGGATGTCTGGGGCGGGGAAGCAAAGGTCTCGAGTCGCAATTTAGTGCGATCCCACACGATTCCCTGCCTGACACCTGGCAACTGCCGGACCGCCAGGCAAGACAAATTGCTTGCTATTCCCAAGCGGTACTTCTCAAGCTCGAGCTTGCACACTGCAGGTGACGGTTACTTTGAAGTCTCTTGCCTGACAATGTTGAGATGTAGCCATATCAGCTGATCCGAGAGCAGAGGAGATCGTTCCATGCACGCAGTCAATCGCACTTGCATTT
This sequence comes from Symbiodinium pilosum, assembly GCA_905231905.1. Taxonomy (NCBI): domain Eukaryota; class Dinophyceae; order Suessiales; family Symbiodiniaceae; genus Symbiodinium; species Symbiodinium pilosum. The sequence goes on from CAJNIZ010016446.1 coordinate 55,875, forward strand.
TTTGCTGTCGTGGCCACGTGCCTACAAAATTGAACGTTTTACCACAAAGCTGGCAGAATAAACAAGTATCGAGCAATTACAGCTGCATTGCAATACCCATGAGCTGACGAGCACATTTCACCTGCTCGAACGAAGGCCAGGTGATGCTATCGAAGCATTGGAAACGGTGCCGCCGCAGACCTTGATCGTTGGCTTTTTGGCAGCAAATTTGCAAGATGCCGGCTAGTGAGCCCAGTCCTGAATGCACCAGAAGTGAGGATGCTCGATATTGGACCTCATTGACGTTTCTTCGCTGGCAGCCGCTCTGCGAAAACACCAGGCTGAGAACGCTTTGTAGCTGGCAGCTGACAAAAGCATGCACGAACTTGAGCAGGCAGGAGCTCTGCTCTACTTTCCTATCCACTATGCCGGCGTAACTGTCTTCCAATCCACACGTGATGTGGAAATGGAGTTGCTTACGCGGGACTACAACCGCTCTCTGGAGTGCCGCGGCCAGGCGAACCGGCCTCACTGCGCTGTCTTGCAGTTGTTGGCTTTGAAAACGTTGTTTTTCCTGCCTTTCGTATGAAGAGGGCTGACAGGTCACCAACGTGACGTCCTTTTACAAGACGCTGGGTGAGACGATTGCAACAGGAGCCTGGTACAGGAAGAAGCAATTATGAAAGGTTGCCGGCTGGCCCCTGAACGGTCCCCTTTGCAGGCTTTTCAACGCGACCCATAGTTCTTCTGTGAATTCATTTTGGTTCAGGAGCATCCCCTTGGATCCTTGACTCGAAGGCGCCGCGCAATCACCAGAGACAGGCTCGTGGGATTTCATCTGCTTTCGTTTCAAGAGCCTGGAAGGTTGGTCCAGATCTTATGAAGCAGCTGATCTCCTTCATGGCAGTCAATGCCCTAGGCAGGCTCAACCACTTCTTTGTTTCCATTATCCCTATATAGCCTCAATATAACCCAATATAAGCCCAATATAACCCAATATAACCCATGATTACCTCAATATACTACAGTAGTTACTAGTTTCCATTTTAGATGATGCCACGATGGCTGGGGCAGTTGCAGGCTTCCACGGCCACACTGAAGTGGCCAAGGCTGTCGCAGCGCTGCAGGGCCCTGACGACCTGGCCGAGGAGCTACGGCATACTGGGGTAGGTAGGAAACTATATAGGGATAATGGAAAAGAAAATGGAAACCCTAGGTCCCTTTAAAGGGATTATATAGGGTATAGTAAGGATTATTTATAGGGATAATGGAAAAGAAAATGGAAACTACTAGTGTTGAAGGGAGGCCCAAACATTGGCGGAGGATGTTGTCTTGAAGGTGGAGAATGCTACTTGCCTGTTGGCTTTGCATTCTGGAAGATGGCTGTTGCCAGAGGGGTGTGACTCAACCTGGTAAACGGTGGGCAGCTGAGGTGGACTACCTCGGTCAAGTTCCGGATGCGTCACATGTTTCTTGGCTGGATTTGAAACACTCACGCCTTCGCTGCCTGGAATGTCCTAGAAGTATGTCCTGGTTTTGGACGCCCAGGTAGCGCCTCAGCGTTTGGTTGTGGAGTTTTCCGGCCCCGGCAAAGTGCACCTGGCTGCTAGATGAATTTACGGGAAGTGGCTTGTGAGCCAATTTTAATCAGGAAACTGGAGGGATAGGAGATGAGATGGGCCTGGCAGATAGCTCCAGACATATCTCTCAAAGCCAGCGCTCAAGCGTCTAATGCTGGCATTTGGGTCAGGTTTCAGAGACCCTGCCTCTGCCAGAGGAGGCCGGCAAATGACTTGGCCTTGGGCTTGGGCCATCAGCTCGGTCTAGAAAAGATCTCAGCACGGTGACAGCTGCCTGCAATCCCTGCAAGCTGCGCTTTGCACTTGCCTCTGGCTCCTCCGTGGCAGGGAGAAGTGGTGGTGAAGGCAAAATATTCCGCGAGCCTTGGATGAAAAGCATGAAATCCATTGAAATCAAGCCTTGAGGCTTCCAGTATCAAGGCAGCAGAAGCTGGTGTCTTGTCTTGGAACTCTGGCTCAGGATCTCGGCCGGGACAGAGAGGCAACGGTCAGCAAAAGCTTGAATCGCGTCGTAATACGTGACGTCACGTCCACAGTCTACTGTTTAGCTTTGTGAGGCGAATGCTGATGCATGGTCCAGGCTTGGAGCCGTTAGACGTGGCCCACGCTTACGGTCAGACATCTTGGCCTTTCAGGCAGAATGAATGTTGATCTTCTGAGCAGCACTACAGGCACGGCTGGAATGCACTCCTTTTCAGGTACGGGTACTGCATCGTTGGGATCGTTCTTGACTCGGAATCGGCTGACCGCTCGCCCGGGGATAGAGTTTTCTGCTTCCATCCTCATGCCAGCCACGCAGTCGTACGCCTTCCTGCCATCAAGGAAATTCCATCCGAATCTTGGATGTTGATGTTTTGCAATTATGGGCAGTGCAATATAGTACAACTTTTTCTTCTTTGCCCATTCGCTCTTTGCGAGCTGCCGCACACATTCGCTGCGGAAGAGTTTGCCATGCTGTGTTGCTTGCCTCTTGGTGCACCCCGTCCATGTTTTTCTATCAAGCTCTTTTAGCTTTTGTTTATCCGTTGATCTCCATAAGGATATCTCGGATGAGGATGCCGTGTTCTTTGCCAACATGGAGACAGCCTGCGCTTTATGCCAAGATGCTGCCCCGGTGATAGGGGAGTCTATCGCTATCTTCGGAGCAGGAACGGTTGGCGCTCTCACGGCGGCAGTGTTGGCGCACCACGGGCACGCTGTCACCGTTTTCGACACCAGGGCCGAGCGGGTCACGGCGTTGCAGCAAAGATTTCCAACAGTCTGCAGTGAAGGCGATGACTTTGACATCTGCATTGAAGTGAGTGGCTCACAAGATGCACTGGCCTCTGCCATTCAGCTGTGCCGTCGCGGCGGGACCGTTGTGCTTGGCTTCTCTACCTCAAATTACACATCGCTTGAGCCCTTGTGGCACTTAGGTAAAAGCTGCTCACGCTTGCTGGTTTGCACGACTAAGGCTCACTGTATGAGGAGTCCGTCACGAGTCTCCCGCTGGGTCTTCGTTTCCACCGTTCGGAGATCTCTATGAAAGCATCGCAGGCGTGGAGCCTGAGGATGTACGAGCTGCTCTTAGCTGTTGTGTTGGTGCCAGGTAAGCCGAATTCCTGCACAGCTTTCGACGCGCTGGGATAAGGATGGTTGGTTTCAAGGCTGAGAGTAAGTTAGAGACTCTGCTTGGAAGCATGTGGCAGGAGCGACGGAGCAGTCTGGCATGGTCGTTCATTCGAGAGCTACGCCCCAAGGATGGAGTGGGCTTTCTATGCTAGTGGGACATCGCACCATACAGTGCAGCTGTGTTCGGTTGCTTCAGCCAGGTTTCGATCACTAGGCTGCAGTCCCTAAGCACCGAATCTCTGGCGGTCAAGCCGGGACATGGCTGCGCTTGCTTTGTGCGATGTGCATGTGAGAACATGAGCCTAGACTAGACAGGGCTTGCTACTTGATGGGTGGGTGGTGGCGGCTGTGGCAAGAACGGTGGAGGAGCCATCTCTAGAGGACAGCTTGACTTCTTTTGCATTCCTACAAACCACTGCCACCCGCCCGCCTGCCGGCCCGCCCACCCGCCCGCCAGCCTCGGAACGGGTTCTCCTTTTTCATCAACACCATGATCACTGCCAGATTGCTTGCGCGATTCTGCAAAAGCTTGTCAGGGTCCTGGTTGTAGCTTTCCCGCTCGCGCATACCTCAGATGAAAAGAGCTTTGCCTCTCTGGTCCTTGAGCAGGAGTGGATCGACTTGACTTTCGTGCCAGTGTCTACTGCCCCAGCCGTGTACCAGGAGCTGATCGGGAGTGGCAAGGCGCCCTCAAAGTTCATAGCTTTTGCTTGTCATGTTTTCCGGGACCTGATCAGATTGTCAGGTGGGTGGAAGTGACAGCTCACCGCAGCAACGGATCTTCACCTACAACGACAAATGAACATGGCTCTTCTCACTAGAGGAAGACCATGCGCACCTCCTGAACTCGGTCGTGAGCAAGTCTTTGAGTTTGGACTAACAGCTCACTGCTGACTGGGACTCCAGCAGAGAGGCCATACCAGCTGGAGCTGGACATATCTACTGTGAATTGCTTCGATGCTGGATTCGGGCTGTGTATCCCCAGCGAGCAGGAAGAAGGACTCAGCAAGGTCGCCAAGCTGTGCGGTCTCCGCTTGCTGAAACGGAGGGAAGGAAGAAACGCTTGGCCGCACAGATAATCTGGCACGGCCGAGCTCTGTCGTTCGGCAAAGTGGAAAAAGATTTGCCCTTGACGTGGCGCCGAGCCGCGAAAGGTGATGCTTGCTGATGTAATGCTTGGTTGAGTCCTCTGCATTCGGACACGCGCAGGCAAGCCAGTAGCTACTTTCAGTATGCTGCCAGTGCCATAGCAAGATTTCATGCTGCAGGTGCTGCTCACCCAACTTTGCGAGATCCCCGGTGCGATGGTCGATGGTGCGGCACGAGTTTCTTTAAAATGCTCAGTCAGTTGGAGCAATCCGCTCATGGAACTTGCTACTTCAAAATCAAAGTAGACAAGTGGAACAAATGGAGCATGCAGGAGCTGTTAGCAAAGGGCGCCCGCATTTCTGTCGGCCTGTTGGCAATGGCATTGGCTTCAGATTGATTTCTGAATTCGCGCTGACTAACCTAAGGCACCAGCTGCAGAAAAAGCCTAAGTATTTTCAAATCATCTCCTGCACTTTCACTGAGCAGCCAAAGTCTACCAGGATGAATGCAGAAACGGAAGTAAGGTGTTGAGGACCAAAGTTGAGATCAGTGCTCCCTGAAGTTCTTCAGTTGTTTAGTTGGAGACCACGACTGCCCCTTGAAGAACTGCTATGGCGTGGCTTCTGTCAAAAGCAGCTGACACTCTGAAGAAAGCGCAGGCCAGGGCTCCACATGAATGCACAGTCACTTTGCCTCCCTCCGCTATAAGCCTCAGAATAGTTCTGCTTTGGTTGTATGTTTGCTTACGCTGGCAGTACGCATCAGATCCTGAGCAGGAAAAGGTGGACCAACTGCAGGATTCGGAGTTTGTGCAGAAATTTGCAGAGGCAGCTATGTCAAGCCTGCTGACATGTGGGGAGACCGTGCGTCTTTGCATTCCAACCGCATGCGTTGTCGCAGCTCAGGTGGACTTCGTTCAAAAAGCTCGGGATGCTGCCAATCAGGCCCGCTCCCGTTGACTCCCTTTTTGCGGCTTTGCGTTTCAAGTGTTGAGCTACACTGAGATCTTGAGCCTTGGCTGATGCTTGTGGCAGGTGGCGGAGGCGGCCAACAAGGTCTCCGAGAGCGTCGCTGCGCAAGAATTGGATGCTAGCTGCCAGCTGGATTGGCAGTCGCTTCAGCTTGCAGTGACCCCAAGGTTCAAGCAGAGTACCGACGGACGTTCGAGGAGCTTGATTGCCAAATCTACTCACTGACCCCTGGCTGCAGTCAGGCAGCGCATGATCGCAGATGGCAATGTAGATCGGACAGAAGACATGGCTTTTCGACCGGCTGCGAAAGAGTCTTTAGCCTGCAGGCAGCCAGACCTGGTGATCATGGAATATCCGTCGGTGGAGACCATTGAGAGGCTTGCACCCTCGATGAATTTAGCATGGCCTTCTTTTGAAGTTTTTTTTTGTTCTCCGATTGTTTTTCCTGGCAGCAGCTCAGGCCAAGCGGCTAAATGAATCCCATGGCCAGAAGTTGTTGATCTTCAACTTCTCAGAGGAGCCCTACGAAAGGAGCAAGTTCGATGGTGAGGCCCGTAGGCTTTTCCTTTGCCAAGCTAGCACAAATTGGGCAGATCCATCCGTGCAGAGGTTTTAGATGTCGATCTGCAGAAGATGGAAACTCCGCCGTTGAACCTCACCGGCAGCCGTTGTGCACGTTTTGGGGTGCCCGCGCTGAATTCACGTGCTCAGAGATGCACTTTGCTAGGAAGCTCCTGGTGGAACTTTGCCTTTCCGCAAGCCAGTGGCTGACGACAGAATCCGGCAACCTTCTCGTAGTTCACTGTCGATCAGGCAACGGCACACATAAGGCATCATAAGACTGACTCAGTAGCTGACGAGTCTGTTTGGGGACTTGGAAGGTTACGGCCGATCCGCACTCTTCGGGGCTTGCTTTGAGTCCTTCCGAGGACGGCGAAGCCCCAAGGACAGCTACGTCTTGCCAGGTAGGATGTGGCCGACAGAGCGTAGAATCAGAAGATCCGCTCTCTTCTTGTGTTATCTTTGGGTCTGGCCAGGAGGCCCTTCAGACAATCGCCGAGCGCCTGCCAGTGCAACTGCTTCCATCCCAGCAGCGATATTTGGGAACCTCGGCCGGTTTGACATGCTAACGGCAGGTTATGAGGTTGAGTCCGTCAAGACCTGGTATGATTCTCGAGTTGCCCAAGCACCACATTGGTTTCGGTATCAGTGGCAAAGATCAACGAAATTCCAGTAGGTCATGTTGCGTATGGCCTTGCGGCACGCTGAGAAACCCCTGTTTTAGTGCATCCTGAAAAGTCAGGGGCAGAACTGCCGCAGCTCAGTAGTCTCAGTAGACTTCGGGTAAAAGGCAGGTGCTGTCACAGCCGCCCTCGTGTGAAAGCTGCTTGCCAAGCAATCCTAGGATACTTCCACCAGTTCTTGGAGGTGCCCTGCACAGTGTACTGTCCAGATCATTTGTATAGGCCTACCACGAGCTCTATCCATGTCAGTTCTTTGATGATATTACGTTCGCACTGCCAAGCTAGTACTGTACCATGCGTGGTACAAGCAGTTTCCGCGATGTGTTTTGTATCCAGGGCACCACGCCACAAGCGAAGCGCCTGCGTTTGTCCAAGGTGGGCTTCTGCGTTCAGCTTGGTAGAATGACTTGGGTGACTTTCCATAAAGCTTGTCTGCTGAGATTTCGCATTTGATGTTAACAACTCCTTTCGTGTTTAGAAAGGCATTCCAGAGCTCGACTGCACCGCAATCAAAAGCCATTTGCAACTTCTAGCTGCCTTACTCTGCGGAACGGGTGTACTAGAGGATCAACCCTTGAGCTTGGCGGCCCAATGAAGACTCACAGAGTCACACAGTGTAACTGGGCACATGGCAGCCATTAGTCGCTGTAAATGTGCGAGGCTTTGCTGAGTGGCGTGCCAGCGTTTGAAGCGGAAGGTGGCCTGGCAGCATAGAAGGCTGAATCGTCCTGGAAGGCAGAGAGCTGAATCCCAAACTCTGATACCAAATGCACTCCCTGACATTCCTAAAGTTCCTGAGATCCTTTCAGGAAGCGCGGCTTTCCGGCCGTTCATCGAAGTTTGGGTGGCTGGAGAATTGGCCTACTCTTCCTTCAAAGGTGGCAAGAGCGATGAGGCGTGCCATCTGCATCCACCGAAATGGACGCTGCATTTGGGAGCTCAGGCGGTATGGCCCAGCAACTACGCCTCCAGTGATTCCGTGGGCAGCACGGATGTCCAGCAGCAATTGATACTGCACTTGAGGCACCGTACTTGCGTGCAGGCTTTAGTTCATGTAATATTGAAGTCTGGGACATCCAGCTTTGACACGCTTGGTGTGAGCGCTGAAGCAGTCATCGTGCCGAGGTGGTCGCCTTCGCGCTTCCAGCGCAATTGCTCGTGTCAGGAGACGTCTTGATCCAGGCTGCATGTAGTTTACGCAGCGCAGAAAGTGTGCCTGGTGGGCGCTGCAGGTATTTCATCTCTATCTGGACGCCAAGCGGGAATTGGCCATGAAGCTGGCTTTCCATACGAACTTCATCAATGAAGGCCTTAGCAGTTTTTTCAAGCTCTTCTCTTTGCTCATAAAAGTGTTGCGCTGCGCTTCTGTGGCTTTGCTTCGTGGCGGGAATCGCTGCACCTCAATGTTGGGCCTAGAGGTCTGCAGCTCAGCAAATTCGAGTTGGATGCCGCGTGCACTGACGATCGTTTCACGGATGACTTCTTCGTCGACCTGGTCTTCGAGGAGGCTTTGTGACTGCGCAAAACCCAGCACGTCTGCAACCGGGACCGGGATCCTTGCACAAGGTGCCAAAAAACGAAGACTCCACTGAAGAGGAAGAGAAGGCTCAAAGTGCAAGTTAAAAGCACGTCGATTGCTGTGCCCAGCAATGCCAGATCGCCATGAGTCAGATACGAGTTTGCCTTGCGTAAGACCCTCACTAGGTGCAGCAGGCAGCAACTGAAGATGCGGCAGTCTTCGAGAAGGCTCCTGCCACAGAGGAAAGAGGTCCTGTCGTGAATGCATTGCTCTGCAGGCCCGCGCTGTGTCAAAGCAGCTGCGTGAGGAGGCCCTACCTGCTCTTCAACGAATAGCAAAGTAAACAATTTTAGGTGCTCCAAGGCTGCGCAAAGCGCCCCGGCAGAAGTGCAGGGCGGTACGGAGGAGGGCGACGTGGAGGCTGAGCTCGAGGCGCGCAACTTCTGTACATGGAATAGTACAGACCCAGCAATGACAAAGGCCATGCTAATGCGCGGCGGACCTGCAGAAGGTTCTCCCAAGGAAATGTCCAACGGAGGAGGCGGATACATGCTTCCCTGTCAGAGATAGATGGCATCGTGCATTTGCCTTGGCAGGACACAGCGGCGACGAGGAGCGCTGCCAGGGCTTGAGGCAAAAGGCCCGGAGATCTCACGCACGCAGCTGCAAGGACTTGCGCAAGGAGCTGGCTGCTGCTGCTGAGGAATCAGAGCGCAAGGCCAGTCCCAGTGTAAAAGAGAAACATGTGGGAAGTTAGATCATCCACTGTTTCATGCCAATCGCCACTTGAGGTGGAAAAGCCAGTTGAAAAGACCGTTGAAAAGGCCGCGGCGCCGTCACAGCCATCTGACAAGCCAAGCGCAAAATCGGCAGAGATTGACACGCTGTTTAGCGACTTGTCCACAGAACATCAGAACTGCTACACAATTTTTCAGTTATTATAGCTTGTAAGCTTGGTTTGTACTCGGCCTGCGGATCTTGAGACTTCTGGTGCAATGAAGTCATGTGATCCCTTTCTGCACCTGAGGTGAGTTTGATGCTGTCCTGGCAGGTGGCACCAAAGGCTCGACAGTATGGTGATGTAAGCCGAACGCACCTTAAGAGGATATGACATGGCATGAGCTTTCCTGCTGGGCATGGAACCAGACCTTTACAATGTCGATACATGCATTGGGCACTTTGCCTGTATCCCTGCTTTCACTTGCGATGGACAGGTGATGTCCCTTCCAAGGGTGGTGGTTACAGTGAATCTTCCAAGCCAGCGGCTTCCACAAGCAAAGCTGCTGAAAAGAAGGCCGCACACATGCAAGCGAGAAAGTTGCTCACTGTTGCCCCTACAGGATATGTTCGCCGAAGTGGATGACTTTCTGAAAGAGTTGGACGGTGGGGCGGGCAGTAGCACCAAGTAGGTCGTTCACTCATGGAGTTCTCGCAGCAAATGCGATGAACGTAGTCTGTGTAGATGCGACAGATGTCGGTGCTGAGTTCATCTTGGCACACAGTTTCACCATGCCGAGTTTAAAAATGCAGATTCGCACATTCTCAGGCTTAATGCTTTCTGAAGCACTCATCAGCAGTGCTTGGCCAGTGGGTACTGCCTTGATGCTGCATATTGCGCTCTAGAGATGTGGATGGTGGCTTGTGATTGATCAACCCTTGCAAGCTGCCTTTGCTTGCAATGCACTGATGTTCAGGCGTGCTCACTTCCTGCAGTATCAACAGGCAACATGTTCATTAAGACTCCACGACCCAGGCATGCATACACCAGACCTCTTACTGCCCAGGTCAGTCAGCATCTTCGTAGCGAACAGTGGCCTCGCATGAGTCTTCTTCTTGCGATGGCTGCACAAATGGCGCTTTGTTTTGAGTCATTTGAGGAAGTGTTCGTTTGCCTTCCATGGTTGATGTACTTGTGCTAGCTGATGATTCTGTGTTGACTGATGTTAAATGGCTGTCATGAACTGCCTGCATATGAGCGTTCCTTCTGTTCTCCCTTGCGCAGGTCGCTTGATGATGACACCAGACAGTACTTGGAAGCTTGGCATGTTGAGTGGTCATTCCGCAGACCTGTGAGGGCTTCTTACTTTCGCTGTTATTTGATGGCGGCTTTGCTTTGGCCTGATTTGAAGTCGAGCATTTCACACAATTGGCTCTGTGTCATCAAGGACGGCTTACCAGAAGACCTGAAGTGCGAGGCGGGAACCGGCTGCAAGTGTTTCCGTGTATCCATGTGCGCCCACCTTGCGGCCCTTCTTGCAGGTCTTGTATGGCTTTCACCCCAAGGATGGCAAGTGCTCTTCTCAGAGGGGTGGTGGTGCTGGTGGTGGCGGTGGGGGTGGGGGTGGTGGTGCTGCTACGGCTACGAAGGTAACGCGCATGCAAAGCCCTTGGTGCAGCTTCTACGAGAACGTATTCACACTCTTTCCTCTGCAGCTTGATAGGCAAGATCCTGGAGTGCAAATTCGGAGGTTTACGCAGAGCATCGCCTGGCGCTCATTCGATGCTCTTTGGCGGTGTAGTTAGCCTATTGCCTTTCGCGCTGCAGTGCTATTTACTTCAGGCCTTTTCATGCATGCACAAACTATGCCCAAGGCAGACAAAACTGGCAGGGTCTTGCCGCCTGCGTGCGGCGCTGAACTTGCAAGTGTCTGTGCCGGGATGTGTAGGGAGCAGTGTAGGCAGTCCATCCAGAGCTGGGGATGCGCCTGCTCTTTAAGGTTACGTCTGGGCGCTATACCGGCTACACCCAGTTCTGTGCCTTTGGCAAACGTCAGGGTCTTGTTGCATGAAGTTGAGAGCAGACCCAAGTAGAATGCTCTGTGCAAAGCACGCAGCTGCAAACAAGTGTGGGACTAGCCGCGCTTGTGTAGTGCAGAGGTAGCAATCCATTCCCAACATCACTGTAGTGAATGGATGACATGTCCAAGACAGTTTGACTGCCGTTCTCCCGAAGCTGATGGATGAAAGCTTGAGCCTACATGGCCTGCTTGATGCACACGCGGGAGTCTGTGCAAGAATGCCGGCGTAGAGACAGCAACATTAAGCAACAACGACATCTTGAAGAGAGTGTGGTGTGTGCCATGTTCGACACGCGGGAGACGGATCCCTTCGCGCTGGAATGCAGCCCAGCACAGGCTGATGCAGAAGCTCTGGACTTCGGCTTTGCAAGCTGCTGCATGTCTAGAGTCATCTTCGCTTCCACTTGCTCTGTGCTCCCACAAGGCTTGACAATAAAGATGTTGTTGGCGGCGCTGCGCGTTCTCAGAAGCCTGCAACGTTTATGTCAAGAAAATCTGGCGCAGGATCTGGCATTGGAAGTTGGCAGCGAGCTTTTCGTGCAGACTGTACAGGCGCAAAGTCTGCGAGCTTATCAGGGTTCTGTACATTTTGCGTGGTTCCATCCTTTCCAGCTACACTTCCGAGCTTGTATGGACAAAGCCCCATAGGCTGAGATCCCGTTCTGTCATGGAGCTGCAGCTTCATGTGGCAGCAGGCGCTCCTGATAATCGCGGCCAACGGCTACCCTCGGGCCATCCGCTCAACGCCAGCCCGGCGGACTTCTGCCTAGGATGGTAGGGTGTTGTTGTTGCTTTTGGGTCCGAGAATGCCTAATCCTACATCGTTTCGCACTTGACTCAGTCAAGATGCGGTCCAACATGTGATGCATGCAGTACAGGATTATGGTGCTTCTGAATTGGTATGCTTTGATTGAGCAAGCGCGTTGAGAGCAACGCAACTGCAATTTTTGGCAGTAGCCAGAAGCTAAGTCCAGAATCTAAATAGTTCATTTTTTCTGTTCTCTCCTCCGGCTTCTCCTGCAGCTGTAACTCAAGCCAATTAAACATACAAGTCCCCAGCCAAAGCCCCTTCGGGGAAGCATGTTAGTTGTCGTTAGGAAGCTCCCAAAATCATAGAACTCCGCAGCAAGACAACCCCATGACACGAACAAGAAAACACCTTCGATTACATTCCTGATGAGTTTGGCAGCCTTAGTCACAAGGAACGCCGCGCTGCGATGCCACGGCGGGGATGCGGAAAAAGCTGCCACGGATGCCTTCGCGGAGGTGTCTATCAGCAGAACCGTTGGTAAAGCGAAAGCCATCAACATTTGCAGGTTCCCCAATGGTACGCGTGGGCCCGTTCATCCACAAAGTATTGCAAAGCTAAGCCAGCCAACTTGCGCAGGGGCACGTAGCCGGTTCACTGCAAAAGCTCAAGCAGGACAGCACTGAAGAGCTCCAAGAGCGACTGCTGCGGCTGGTTCCGGTGGTAGGCAAGGGTTTGTTGACAGAATCAATCTTCCACTGTGCGCATGCTCAAGTTAAAGGCCTCAAGGCTTTGGGCTGAAGCTGCACAATTCGCCAACATGCTGCGCCTTGCAACAGAGTGATACGGTCCTTCCGTTGGCTCTAAGCAAGACTGTTTGACCTTTATTATCGGGACTGGTGCCGTGGCTGGAAATCTTTGCAATGGGGTGTCTAGACAGCCATGCAGGCTTGCCCGCGTCAGTGCTGTACCCTCTGTGGAGGCTGCTGCGCAGGCAGCTGCCCAGGGGACCTAGTTCCTAGATCATGTAACTGACAAAAACACATCACAGAAAGGATTCGTGGGCATGTGACTCAACAGCCGGTTTTCAGATTAAGAGCTATCAGAATACTGCTCAGCTTTGTCCTCCAGCAGCTAGTCCTTTGCAGAGGACGTGCCTGGTAGCTAGCCTGTTTGGGCACGACTTGCAGCAGGACGGGTTTCTCTTAAACAGCCGACGTAGCGACGTAGCGCAAGATTCCCGCATGATTGAGCTCATCATGATGGTGTTGCAGCCCTTGCCATGCCAGGAGGCAGTTTTGGCCCAAGTCCTTGCGGCAGCAGGAGGAGCCTGGCATGGCCGGTGATGCTATAGTATACTACAATTAATGTAATGTACTATAATCTAGTATACCATAGTATATATTATAATGTAATATACTATAACATATTATACTATAGGATACTATCATATATACTATATTATAGCTTGTTTGGCGTTCAGAGTTTGGCAACCTCCTGCCGCCCTGGGCTTGGCAAGCACCATGCGTCGCTTTGTTGGTAAGGACTCGGGAGCGTGCCAGCAGCCGAGCGGCGGGTGGCCTCTTGACTGCAAGGAAGAACCTGTTTTGATAGGGTATATATTGGGGTTATATAGGGGGTAATGGAAAAGAAAATGGACACTACCATGGTATACAGGGTTATATAGACATCTTGTGGCTTCAGATCTCAGTTCATATCGCCACGGCGCGTCAGGAGACCATGGCCAAAGTCCCTGGTCGGCATTGGACAGCCTTTTTGCAATGCATCCGGACTTGCTATAGTATAACTACTATAATTAGCATAATATACCATAACGTATTATACTATAATATACTGCAATATAACACACGATTATATAAGATGATCCTGGCGACTCAGAACCTGAGACATGTCCTTTCCAAGGCTCTCTGGCAACAGATGGCTGGACGTTGGGCTACTTTGCGGCATCTCTTTTACAATGCCCCTTGACAGTACCCTTGACCTTCTCCTTGGTCCAAGAGGATTGTCGGTACCTGTGTTGTTTCGAGATGCTGGAGACAGATGCAGCTACAGGCAAAAGCGCTGCCTGTGGCGAGTCTCATCACTCAGATCCTAGATCTCCAAGGTGGGGCTGCTATTGAGGTAGCTTTTGGCCGTGAGGATTGCGTTTGATCAGGCAAAGGCGAGCAGCTGGTTATACAGCTTTTTCGCGAGGGTCCTGGTGTACAGGCCGCTGAGCTCTTGATTTTTCTTGGCTCCTTGAGGGCGCATTTGTGTGCAAGCAAAAGTCCATGCTGCAGGACTTCAGCCGGGAGCTTGATGCAGAGCCGACATTGGCTGATGTGCTACAGCTGCTCCGGGACACCGGGAGGAGGGTGCTGCAGGGGAACCCGACGGGTGATGCCACTAGAATAGCTTTACGAAGCCTCGTTTTCAAATTGCAGGCAGACGTTGGCAGCAGCCGCCGGTGTGGCCAGGACGTCGTAGGAAAATCGTGGTTGATGCCACCATGTAAGCGAGATTACTTCTCTGAAGACTTTATGGCTTTGGATGAGGGCCTCGATGAGGGTGAAGTGCAAAGCACAGGTGTCAATTTGTCACATCCAAGTGATGGATCTCTTCCGACATGTCAGGACATGGCATGGTCAGCCGTGAGGAAAGAAGTGCGAAGCGTGTAGAATCTCAGCAACAGCTTCAGGCATGTCACAGTGACATCCAAAGAAGATGTTCAATGGCCATGTTGCCAGAGATGTACAGGGCAGTGGCAGCCTCCTTTCGCTGAGTGTAAAGAAAAATGGAGTTGGTGATTTGATACTTTGCAGACATTTGACACCGCCAAGGCCCAAAGCAGCACTCCACAGAGTTCAACTACTGCGAGCAGACTCGTCCTTAATCTTTCCAGCTGTCATCATTGGGATTGCAGTTCAAACCGGCTTGCTGCTCTTCCCGGCCGATGTATGAAACGAGGCGGTGCGCAAAGATCTCCGACAGCACTAGAGCAGCGCCCTGAAATCCACAGTGCCTCCCGAATTTGCAGACTTGGCAGCGTCGACAATCAGGTCCAAGCAGACGCTCCAGGAGGAGCCCTTGCTCCGTTAGACACCTTGGCTGGCTAGGATACGTGTTGGAGGTGACGGTCAGAGTTCACGAAGCATGAGGAGTTAATTCCAAATAGGTAGCGTAAGAAGGGCCGCAGTTGGGAACCGTGAGGGTGTGAAGACAAAATCGTCCGGTACCGCCGCGCCTCCAAACTTGAAGTAGGATCCTGCGAACTCTGAGCCCGCACATAGCAGAAAGTCTGAAGCCCTCAGGCAGGGTGGAAGCAGGGCAGGAGACAGCAGAGATTTGTTCCTTCTCCTAGTCGAAGCCATGGCTCCCGTTGGAAACTGCCGCAGCCGATCAAGTCGGTGGCAAGCTGGCGAAAGTGTCAGGTATTTGGTTCCATTGGTGCTGTGCGCTTTTTTCGTTATCAGTGGGCTGTCGAGTTACGCTTTTTTTACAAACAAGTTCTCGAAGCTGGGCTGGACAACAAAATTGTCTAGCCGCCAGCAAACAGTGCGACGAGTTGTGGCAGCGCCACCCGCTCAGACAGCACCTCCAGTCTCGGAACCTCCAGCCCGCAAGTCTCGCAGTGGCCAGTGGTTGGAGTGTCTGATCCAACATGCCTTGCAGAGTCAGGCACACAAGAAACACGCAGAGGTGTGGATTCTTCGACGTGGTCACTTCAACTTCTTCCGAAGTAGGTTTCTGGCTCTCCGTGGCTTTCACGCGTGGAGTTCTAAAGCAGAACTGAAGTGCCGGGAACGCGGCATGGACTCCGAAATGCGCTGCGTGCAGTGTGTTCGCCTTCTGCACGGCGGTTTCTACGGACACATGGGTGTGGCAGTTCCAGCACATCCTCCGCAGAGAGCTGTCATGGGTTGCTTGGGTCTCTCGCAGGCAGGTAGCCCAACATAGCCCAACCACGCCCAACCATGCACATGCTGCATTGATGGTCTGCCCACAAGTGTGCTGAGTCCTGCTGAGATTGATCGTTGTGCGCTCAATCCCTGTGAGGTGTTGAACGTGACCTGCAGCTTGGCATTGACAGCTTTCGATGTAGCAATCGAACCCCTTTTTTGCCCTCTCTTGTCTTCGGTCACTAGCCTCTGTCTTTACTGTGCCGCCTTGGTCAGGTAACCCAGAGGACGATCAGACCTGTGGCTCATGGGATGCGAATCCCACGCGCCAGTTTGCCTTCTGCAACACCATGAGTGTGAACTACGAAGACTTGAGCAGCGAGGAGCAGTAAAAGCAGCTGGCAGTCCAGGACCTTCCAAGACCGCTCGGTAAGAGCATGTACGAAGTATTGGGTTACGGGTGTCGTATTGATCACCTTATGGTTTCAGCATGTAGCCTACAAAAGACACGGCATCGGAATGACAGGATGCGCTGTGACTGGTGACTTTCCTTGCAGAAGCTGTGGTTTGACTGCGTTTCGGCTCAAGCCTGGGTTTGCAATGGGTGCTGTATCCCCTTTTGCTTTACCTTCCTCTTAAAGCCCTGCCACTGTTTTCTTGTGCTGTTCCATTATCAAGTTTCACTGTCGCGATGGCTATGGCTCGCAAATGGCAGGCGCGAATGCGTGACAGTTGACTGGAATGCTGATTAACCCTAACATATACCGTATTGTAGTAGTTTCCATCTTCTTTGCCATTATCCCTATATAACCATAAAATATACTCTATTGTAGTAGTTTCCCCTTTTTCTTTACCATTATCCTTACAAAACCCGAATATATACTCTATTCTAGTGACCTTGATCAGGCAAAAAGGTGGGTGACGAGGCTCACGGCATCATGCAAGCTGCGCCAGTCTGTTTTCCCAAGCTGGTGCATGGTGCATCTTGGGTCGTTAGGCGTAGGTTTCAGAATATGGAACTAGGGAATACGATATATAGGGATTATATAGAGATTACAAAGGGATTACATGGGGATTATATAGTGGCTATATAGAGATTGTATAGGACTATACAGGGATTATATGAGCTACAGTCTAAACTCCTTAAAGACGGTCATATAGGGGATTATATACGGGATTGCAATAGGGTTCATTAAGCAGGATACTAGGAGTTTAGATTGTAGCTCATATGGGTTTGGCTTCGTCATGCAGCACGAATCGTTGTCCGGACCCGCAGCAGCCTGGCTCTGAGCAAGCTCCGCCTGCCGGACAAGCCCGCACCAAGCTTTCTGCTGATCAGCTGCCCACTCAGCCTTTTGGGGTTTTGCGCCGCCTACACCATAGATGCCACAAGACTATGTAATCCTACTTATTCCCGCAACACTATGTAATCCGAATTGTTATCAAGGGGCCCTCAAAACGTACTGTGATTTTTGTGAAATCCCCAGTGCAGATGGTGTGGACATGTGTGGACTATGCAAGCATGCAGTCATTTCACTTCAGGTTGTCCATCTTCGCGCCATGGGTGGCTACAAAGCAAGCGGGACCTTGGGCAACATGAGTCAGGTAAGTTCTGGGATGGCTTCCATTGACCGTTTTTGTTTTCGTTTGTCTACACGATCCTGGGCCAGGCTGCATACTAGCATGTCACCCAGACCCCAGAGGTTATGGCCAGATAACCTGCCTGCAGTCTTGATGTTCGCAGCCTGAGGAAGGGTGGCAAGGGCATGAAGGGTGGCAAGGGAAAAGGAAAGGCTGGGCCAGTAAGGTGGCAGACGAAGTGTAGCTCAGAGTGTCTTTGCCCAACAAGAAAGGGCATTGCTCCATGTGCCAGGCACCAATCGATGATTGGGAAGAGTTCCCCCCAATGCCGATGAAGGGCAAAGGCCAGTAATTGACAGTGGCTCCACTTGCGCAGTGCTTGGGGTTTCAGAATTCCGTGCAGGCAAAGGGAAGGGAAAGATGGAACCCAAGGGAAAAGGAAAAGGCGGCGTGAAGGGAAAGGGCACTGGCCTCGGCCAGCTCCAAGACATGTGATGCCTTGAAAATGTAAGCTGTAATCACTGACAAGGAAAGGGAAAGCCTGCCTGGGACGATTACGAGCCTTGGTTGAACAATCAGGGATAGAATCATCATGCCTCGCCCCCGGTACCTGCGAGAGCAGAAGGAATGCGCTGGATGCCGTAACCACGCATAGAGCCCCAAAAGCCATAGGACTACCCCCAAAAACCGATACCCCTCAATCTAAGACTAAACCACTAAACCATGACTGTGTTGAAATGGAAGTCTTGTGCACAAACATGAGAGGCAATGGGACCCCCACGAATGGCCCATGGCAAAGTATTGTACCCTGACAACCCTGCATGCATTTTGCTGCAAGGAGCCTCCGATGCCCATGAAGGGCAAGGGCAAGAGCAAGGTTCGGGATCAATGAATCATGGTTTTGCTGCGTGTTACTACGCAGCCCTAACTCCTTGCTTGCCATTTGCCATCTTATTTGCAGCTTTGCCTTTATGAGTAGCATGGCCAGGCCTACGACTACGATGAGTATTGGCCAGCACCTGCCCCTGTCAAGGCCGAGGATCTGTATACGCAAGCATCTCTCAGAGTGGTGCCGGCAACCACCCCTTGAGGGTAGCAATCGAATTCGGGTTTTTCTGCTCCAAGCAGCCTTGCATGATCTGCAGGGCAAAGGAAAGGGAAAGGGCAAAGGTTGGTCAGACTACCCTGAGCCGAAGGGCAAGGGTAAGGGAAAGGCATCGAGTGCTGGTTGCTTGCCAATCCTTTTTCCAATCAAGTTCCTGCGCTTGAGGGAGACTCTTGTCCTTTGCCACTTGAATATCCATACGAATGAGCAGGCCAAGGGCAAAGAGATGGAAATGAAAGGAAAGGGCAAAGGAAAAGCCAAAGGCAAGGGCAAAGGCACGGGCACTGCCGATAATGTATGAGAGTCAACATATGATGCAGCAAGCACTGGATGACTTCAATGGTTGTGAAACTCATTGAAGTTGTGCATGAATTCTTGTGCATTCCGCAGCATGTCTGCAGGAAAGCCCATGTACGACTATGAGGAGGAGGATTACCCGCCCATGCCCATGAAGGGGAAGGGCAAGGGCAAAGGCCTGGTCCAGCGCATGTCGCGCCACGGCACACACATATGTGCGATTTGGAGCACATTGAACTTGACAGGAAAGGCCAAGGGCAAAGGAAAGTCCAAGATGGCCATGGAGATGGAGCCGCCCAGCAAGGGAAAAGCAAAGGGCAAGGGCAAGAAGGGAAAGGCGATGCAAAACCGGCATCTTGCTTGTGTCTGCTCTGCCTACTTATATCTTGAGCAAGGACATTAGACGCTCTTGTGTGACATGCCTGCTTGCGCTGTTCGCGTTGCTTTGGTTGCTTTGGTTTTGCTTGCTGAGAGGCCCCGCCAGCAGATGAGCCCAAGAAAGGCAAGGGAAAAGCCAAGGGCAAAGGAAAGGACAGCAAAGGAAAGGGCGGAAAAGGAAAGGGTGGCAAGGGAAAGCGCCACTTGCCTACAATTGAGCACTGCTTCTGTATGCTTTTTCATGCGGCACCGCTCGAGGTTAAAGCAGTTTCCCTACAAAGGGAGGTATGTGGCAATCTACGAACAACAGATTTGCAAGTGCCCAATGCTACTTGCTTGCATTGCGCTCTTTGTGTTGGCAGGCAGAATTTGCAGTCCTGCTTCAGATGTCACTTGTTGCAACATTCGATCAGTTGCTGAACTCGGGCACAAAACTAGATTGATTATGGATTGGACAGTGGTAAGTGAACATGCCGTTGTTTGCCTGCATACGCACCTGCACAACCTGTATGGCTCCGCGAAAAGCTAAGGAGTTCAGGGAGTCATCTCAGTTACACACCGATGTGAAACATGCGTTGATACCCTTGATCTCAATCATTGCCTGCAATCAGTTCCCCGGCAGCATTGTGAGCATAGATTACGCATCTGCTAGACTCAAGCCTGCACAAGGGTGAGGATAACGCGATTGTTCCCTGACGCTTCAGTTTCAGGGCTTGTGACAGGGACAAGCAAGACACTTTCACCAGCTTTGCCGAAGCATGAGGCATTCTGCCCTTCCGCCTGCAGATTGGCTCTGAGAGACTCTCAAACCCTGATAACTAAGTCAGCATTGATCCGATTCCTGATGTCCGAGTGTAGATGACTATCAAAAGGGCGCAGGTCGCGACGACAAACATTGCGTGCACAAATCGCCAGGCAGCCATTCACGGTGTAAGCACACCCTGCCATGGAATGCGATGGAGATCTTGTGGCGCTGCAAGCTGAGATAGACCGAGAGCAGCAAGAATTATTGTCACTTGTGGAGGAACAGCATGGTGCCTGGCGGCAGAAGCTGCGTCTCTCTTTCGCACGGCTTCGTGTTCTTTCAAAGCAGGCGATTCTCCATGAGATTGGTGACAGCGAGTCCAATGCTTCGCTCAAGGAGACCGGCGCTCCTTGTACTCACGGCCCCCGCCCGGCAGTCGCGGGTCATATAACTGCCCAACCTTTGGCTGCAGGGATCGATCCGCTGCCTCTGCGTGTGGACGAAGAGATCATAGAGCACAGCATAAGGGAATCCCCTACCTGGAGTTTGGACAGAAGCTTGTCACCCAAAAGTGCCATAGCCGTGCCAGTGGCGGAGCCTTCAGGATCACAGAGCGGGAAGGTGATTGCCCCGGCCATGTCATCTGTGGATTTTCGCTTAACAGAACGAACAATATCTGTCAACGGCGTAGCTCTGTTACGACAGAGGGTAAAACTCTACATCGACTACGTTGCTGGAGTCTTTGTGCTATTAAACACCATCTTGATGTTGGTGGAGTTGGAGTGGGAGGGGAGGGCCTCGGGCTACCACATTGGGATGTCTCCGCCATTGCCATTTGAACATGCTGAGCCAATTTTCCGCGTCCTGGACTCTATGTTTGTTTACATCTACCTAGCCGAGCTGGTACTTCGCATGTGGATAACATGGCCAGAATTCCACCGATCCTGTTCCAACTGGTTTGACGCTGTGCTCGTTACCTCCGGCTTGGCTTCTCAGCTGTAGAGCTTGTCAACTTTTCATTAGTTGTTTTCCGCATGTTTTTTTCCATGGCTGCTGTTATCATGTGCGCAGTTGTTGGAACATGTGTCTTGCTGGTGCATGCTTTAATGCTGGCAACAGCTGGCCGTCTCTAAATATGCTGGAGGGGGCTTCTCAAGGTTGCTTGGGATATCAATGGGTGCCAGCAAGCTGGCTTCCTGAGGTGGACATCTACATTATTGTTCCTCTAGCGCACGGCCAGAGCGGCGGCTTGAGAAACATCGTGCCTAAGATGCACCAGGAGACTCCCCTGAGATTTCTGAGGGGATGAAGCTTGGAGAGTTGTGCTTGTCTAAAGAGACGAGGTAAATTGTAACAGCAATGACGTGACTGTTACCTTCTGTCCTCTCCATGTTGTCGTCATTACTTCGTATTTGCATTGTAGGGAGACATGAATCCTTATACCAGTCTGTATAACTCTTCATGAAAGCCGGTATGTCCCATGCTTCTTCAAGAACTCTGAACTGGAAAGCCGAAACAACGCAATGGTTTGCATTTTCTTGTCCATTCCCCACTAGTAAGGTTGGGATGTAGGATGTTTTGGAAGTCTGAAAAAAGCCCAACATAATTCCCCATTGGACGTTATGTGCTTACAGTATTGTATATGTATATGAGTTTATGTAATGATAGTAGAATAATATACGGCTCCTGTACTATATTCATATACATCATTAAGACATAGCATATACAACAAAATGCCAAAAACCACTGCGGAATCATATTACCCAATTGGGAGGGATTTGGGAAAGCAAGATAGCTCTTCTTCCTAGGAACAGGATGTGTTCTTCAAAGGAGGTGCCATTGGAAACCCATTCTCCTCAAGAGAAAATCAATTTTCAAATGCTATCCTTGTCCTAGAGGAAAGTAAAACAGGTTTTTGAGAAACTACGGTGGCTTCTAAACGACGTTTTCTTCCGGGTTCGCTAGCAAAAAGAGGTTTTTCTTGTAGCAGCAGATTGTCCCAGGAGAGTGACAGTTTTGCAACAGCGGTCCTCTAGTTCCTCTAGGAAAACATTTGTTTTCTTCGACTTGCTGTTGAACCAACACCATCTTTTCCCCAGTTTGTTTCAAGCACAGCCCTTTGGTAAGGAAAGACATTTTTTGAACAGGCGCCATAGGTTCTCAAACAGGTGTTGTCTTTTTGAGGTTGTCCCTATGAGCAACGTGGTTGTTCTGTTAGCCGAGCAACATTTCGCAGGAAGAGGATGGTTTTCCAAGAGCATTCCTTTGAAAAAACAATCTTTTACCTGGTAACCTCAAAGTTTTCCACGAGCATCACTTTCACAACTCATCTTTTACTCGGAAACAGACGGTTTTTCAAAGGTGACCTCCCTCATTTCTTAGGTTTCCGTTGTTGTTTTCTCCGAACATGTTTAGGGCCCCATAAAGGAAGATCGAGAGGAAATCTAGTTGGACTGAGGGACCTCCTCATTTTGTAGGTTTCTATGAATTCAAATGATATCCGGACAGGGAAGCCATTCCTCGGCATAGAACTTCCTACCCATGCATTTAGGAGCGGACGAGGACATGCTTTGTGCCTTATGAAGCCACAAGTTAAGGTGATTAGATGGATGGTCTTGACCTCTCGATGACATTTTACTGTCATGGGTCATAAATTAGTCGTTGCTTGAACTGGTTAATTGTATCGTCACATCAATGATCCCAGTAAACCAAATGGTTTGCTCAAATTTAAATAGACGTATTTGGCCTGCTCACGTCGGACAAACTAGATTGGGGCTCATCTCTTGATGTAATGAGTCGATGTACCCTACTTGATTCAGCGATTTGAGATACATAATTCACGTAAGATTACGTCAGTGGATTGGGGCCTCGACCTCCTACTCGAACAAGCCTACTTAGCCAGATGGTTCGTTAGTTTTTGGGGTGGCCTCAGAGCTCTTGATCCTGATGTGAAGCTTTGCATTGTTTTTTTCTAAAACTTGCAGTTGTTTTGAATCTCTACACAATGGATTCTCGGAACTTTCCTGAGCAACTAAACCTGAAGTCAAGGTATGAGCATAGTCTTTCAGGAAAATTCTCTTGACATCTGCAAATTGCATTCCTAGGTAACTAAATGGTTGCATGCGCGCGAGGCGCCTGGAGGTTTTGAGGTGGCTGAATGTGTTTATTTCCATGGTTTCGGCGCGATTTAGCCGAAAATTAGGGTTTTTCAAGCTAGTAAAATTATACCGTTTATCATAACATTCCTGAGACAGGAGGCATGACCGTATGCCCTTGGAACGCGAATGCTATGATGGTTTGGGCATGGATGAAATGGTAAGCGTATGCTCTCGAAACACGAACGTTATTATGGTTTGGGCATGGATGCACTGGTAGCGGTATGCTCTCGAAACACGAACATTATTATGTTTTGGGCATGAATGCTCTGGTAAGCGTATGCTCTCGAAACACCTCTCGAAACACGAACGTTATTATGGTTTGGGCAGTGGTGCACTGGTAGGAGTATGGTCTCGGCGCTCAGCGGAGAGGCGGGAAACCATGACAACAAAGTAAACACAAGCCCAAATCGCCAGGCGCCCCGCGCGGGTGCCACCAACTAAATTGTATTCGACGTAATTACGTTTTGAAAGAGAGACGAGCATTAACGATTTATGATGCTTAGACATTTTTTAGAAATCTTGGATCTTTCATTTGTGAAATAAGCGCTAAATACAGTTTAAGTCCTAGATTTGGAAATCTAAGATTTCAAGAGAACTTTTACGATAATCTTCAATCTTCAACCTCGAGTATCTAAAGTAAGTGCGTTAAATGCAGCGCAAGTCGCTAAATCTGGAAATTGATTCTTTCAAGAGAATTTTTCTGCGATCTTTCAGTCCTCAATCAATGTTTCCACTTGGGTATTCAAACAAAGCCTGGCAATACCATGTCGAGTTTTTGTGATGCGTGTTTCCACAGCGCTTTTGGGGGTGCCAAAGTAGAATTCAAAATTTCCACTTGTGATGCATGGTTTCACAATGTTTTTTGGCAGGTACCAAAATGTATATGCATAGTATTCAGTATGTATATATATATATATACACACATCACTTTTAGACTTGTAGTTATAGCATTGCACCAGTGAGGCAATGCTTCGCTTGTTCCGAGCCGCGAAGTCCTTAAGGTCAATGCGCATGGCCCCTTGCTTGATTTGGAGTAGGATTTAGGGTTTTGGGTTCGGAGCGTGTTTCATAGTTGTATGATGGGAGTAGGTATCAGGTAGGGACCTTTATGTAAGTATGAAAATGCTGTTTACCCTGTGGTCACAATGAGGAACAGGGCCCTAAGCTAAAGTATGCTTTGTCAGTGAGCACAACGTGGAAGGGAAGGATGGTAGCCACTCTCGGTATGCTTTCGGTATTATTACCAGGATGAGTAGCAGGGACGATGCATCTAGCGATGCTGTTGGACTTAGTTTCATGAGTTGCAGCAAGCCAACTCGAATCGACAATATAGCTCAGAGGGGACATTTGCAGATCTTGCAGGCTGCGGCCGGCAATGCTTTTGAACACAATAGTCCCCTGCCACGTAGTGAGTTCAGCCGTGAAGAGGGGCACTGAATTGGACTTGGAAGAGGAGCTTCAGACGTTGCTCAGCTTTGAAAGGGGCTATTTTGGAACTTCTGTCAGAAACAACATGTTGCAGGGTCCTGTAATCGCATTGTGGTGTGTTTTTGCACGGGTGGCCTGGCGGCTTGGCAGTCGGTAGAACTGACGTGCAACGTGTAATTCTGGACACGGCTCTTAATGTAGAAGATCGCGGTCCGCACATTTGCGCCCTGTGGCTTGATGAGGTACGGACATTCAAGCTTTTTCATGGCTTGCGCTTGCTTGTTCAAGCGTGCTGCGCCCTTAGCGTCCTCTGCAGTGCACAAGGGGCTCCTGAGGAGCCGCGGCGAGCCATGCAAGCAGTCACCAGTTCTTCATCTTGTTCAGGCACATCGTTTTTGCCTTCGCTGGGCTGGTCAATGGCTCCTCGGCACAAAGACAAGCACAAGTGATATTTGGTGAACGTAGATGGTTGTTCTCAAGGCATATGACGGATCCTCCACTGCTTGAGCTGTTAAATGGCTCTCAGTAACGCTTTGATGGTGCATGATGGTGCTTGCTCATGCAGCCTCTCTTTGCAAGGTGCTCCTCTGCGTTTTCATGCTCATGGGAGCCCTGATCATGGGAGTCTTGGCTTGGCATCTTGGTAAGTCCAGCTGCATTGTGGGCACCTCGTTCAGCAAAGAGCCGGGCCGCCCCAGAGTCAGAAACTTCAAAATGCTTCTCACGGCGAACACAGTCATTCGGTAGTTACATTGTAGGCAGGTGATTCAACACCAATGCTTCGTGCAGTTACTCGTAGCATAGGCCGCCTCGTAGCAGATTTCTTCTACAAGGCTGGGAGTCGAAGCTCATGTTGCGGGCTGCCAAACGAACAGAGTGAAGGGCTGCGCCAGCAAAGAAAGAGTTGGCGCCTTTTGCTCCGAGTGGCGTACAATCCAGGTTCTATCTGGCAAGAAAGTCTTCCAAACGCCCCTCACCTGTGCACCAACGGAGGAAATTTGCTCCAAGACTGGATCATGGACGATGAGATGCCGCTTGAAGACAGGTACCTTGTGCCCATGCTTTCGGCAGTATCGTTCTTTTGATGGATGGGTGGTCTTCGCCTTGTTTCTCCTCACGGTCTAGTTTATGCCATTGCACTTATTTTTCCAGTGTTGGCGATGCGAATGACAATGAAGTGAGAATTCGAGTAAAGATAGCTACAATATGTTCACTCAATGACAACATGATGGCCACGATCGTGGGGACTCTTTTTGTACTTCACCTGTGATTACAGCAGCTACTGTGAAACGAAATGAAACGAACAAGGTCGTTCACCAGCAGTCAGGCACCTCCATAAACAAACTTGCTTGTAGAACAGCAGGAGCTTCATGACTCCAGTTTGCCATCCCGCCATCATGTGGGGTGAATAGCAACTTTTGTCCAGGCGGTGGGTGTGGCTACATTATGGAACTTCATGGCAGTCCTTCTACACGCTCTACGAACCTACCTGACCAGTTGGTAACTTTTCGGGTATTGTATGATCTAATATGAACCAACAGGTTAACCTCTTGGAAGCTGCCCAGATATTGGACTCCTAAGGAAATCACTTTTGCTGGGAAGCTCAGCTCCTGATGGAAGATCAGCTTTCAGTCCACGCCTGTTGAGATGCTAGCTTTGGAAGGGGTTGTGTTTTGAAAGACCTTGGGAACCCAGGAACTGGCCAACGCGAGCAAGACCCATTCTAGAAAAGGTGCCTCTCGCTCATCCTCTGCGTGTTGTTTCAATGGCTTGCGGTTACTATTATTATTATTACTATTACTATTGTTATTATTATTATTACTACTATTATTATTATTAGTATTATAAGAGTGATGCGTGCGTTGCCTCGAAGGTGAGTCCCATCTTTGCCGTCTTCTTTCTGACTTACATTACTGTGATTGTCTCTTGGCTGGCTTTAGCTTGGCTCTTAGGACTTTATCTTGTTTCCTACAGTTGTACAGTAACTAGGGGTCTAAAAATAGCTTTTTTTTGTAGGGCTCGTACTGTCAGCTAAGGTCTTTGCAGTTATCAGAGTGATTTCTGCAATTTTTCTCAAGGAGATGGGCAAGTCAGTGTTTCCAGCCGTCGTCAGTGTCTTCAGCCGTCGCATCAGCAGTTACGCATGTTGAACGCAGCGCGCCATTCTACTGAGCAGAGTTAGAAAGGGTTTGGGTTTTGCAGGTGCAGGGCTTCACCTTGAACGAAGGGGTCCCCTATAAGTCTCAACCAGCGCTTGAAATCTGCGTGTGCTGTAGCTAGGTGTTAGGTGTGAACGATCTCGATCTGCGATCTCCTCCAGGGCCGACATGGGAAAGACAAGAACCCAACAGGTCAGCTGCTGTAGCCCATGACCCATATCGACAGTGCCATGATACAACATGCAACATATCGCAAAATGTCGCCGGCAAAGCGATTCGAAGCTGTCAATAGCTAGGAGGAGACTTGGAGGACTTGAAAGGAGCAAGCAGTGAGCATGCTTGATCCAGTAATCTTCTCTATTCGTGGCTGTTTCTAACATTTTCTGGAACAGTGATTCCTTCAATGTGCTGTGCAAGCCCACGTATATTTGCACGATTGTTCTGTGGTTTGCAAAAGCAAGCCCGTGCTATGGATGCAGAACTTCGAATATCGCACAGTCTGGTATGGTGTCCGGGTAGGTCACTCTGCTTTCAGGACACCTTGGATGCCGCGCATAGTGATGCTGAGAACATGGTAGCAGAAAACCTCCAGAAGAAGGCGGACTATGTAAAGAAGCTGGAGACCTTCTTCAAAGCCATTGACGAGTTCGGAGACGGTCTGATCACAGAAGCAAGGCTGAAGGACATCTTGAATAATCCGAAGGTCGCAGCTTATTTTGCTACCCTGGAAGTTGATGTGCTGCTTGGCAACAAGAAGGCTTTGTGCACGTGCCCAGGTCTGCTGTGACCTTGGCAGAGAAACACGAAATTGCCAAAGATGCATGCAGTCTCAGGCACGAAAGCGCTGCACTCTTCCACCTGTTGCTCAGTCTTGGTTCAATAGATATTTACGTGTGTCTTGAGTACTTGAGCCCATTTCGCCAACGTCCCATGGCATCCCGAGCAGCACAGGTTGGATGATGGAGATGGCCAGGCAAGGTCCGGGGGAGACTGGGAAGTGAGATAAAAGCTCGAAAGATCCTCAACACTGCAGCTTTAATCACATGAAGGCTGACAGCCGCCTATCTTATCTGTACCTTAGGGCTTCCTTGCAGTAGTCTGTAGCGGCAACGAAAACTCAGACGCAAGAGTAGAGGAAGCATTCTTCACAGAATAGACTATCAATTCGAGCACGAATACCACGATATGGAGAGTAAGGGGGGAAGGAGAACAGCCGCAGCAGAGGAACAAAGAAGAGTAGCGGAGTGCCAAATGGCAGCCTCCTACTACTGCTACTGCTACTGCTACCATTACTACTATTACTCCTACTACTACTACTACTACTACCACTTCTGCTACTACTGCTACCATTACTACTATTACTTCTACTACTACTACTACTACTACTACGACGACGACTACTACTACTACTACTACGATGACTACTACTACTACTAC